>MKEJ01042471.1:0-34782 GCA_001753735.1 Embelia ribes | reverse complement strand
ATGAAGGAGCTAAATGAAATATATGGCTAAATTCGCCTCATGCAAGGTGGAGAAAATTAACAGAGTTTCGAACTCTTGGGCTCATAACACAGCCCGGTGGGCCGCCTCTAACTCATGGGTTGGATGCTTTCCATATACTTATATTCCGCTACTCGAGAGATGGCTAGTCAATGGACTAGACCCCCCTCTCTCTCTCCTCCAACGCCACCCTCGCTCTCAGAGCTCTAAAAAGCTTAATGGGAAAGCCCGAATGACAACTTACCTATACCGGTATTGGGGAGTATGGCCAAGGAGTAGAGCTCTGTAGCTTTATCGCTTGGTCAAAGGAACGTATTTTGAATCAAAATTGTCTAACCCGACGAGCTACTTTAAATTAAAGGCGTAGAACGAGGAAAGATGTCTAGAGCTGACAGCGCAAATCAAAATCTCCTAGCATCAGTCTTACTCTCTCCCTTGCCATGGACCCAATCTATGGGCTGTAGAGTTCCGACATACATTCTGATATGGGCCCGCGGGCATCCGGTTCCGTTATACTTATCTATCTCTGGCCACTTAAGTACGGAAGCCTGACTTTCAGCTCAAGCTCTAAGACATAAATTCACTCCTTAAACCCTATCCTCTATGAAAAATGTGACAACAGTTACATTCTAGTCTACAAAGCTTTAGTCTTAGTCCAGAAAAGGATGTTAGAAATCGCTTCGCTTCGCGCCTCGGGAAAAGATATTAATAAGAAGGCAATGTATCCAGCTCTTATATATGAAACCGGTTGGTTACGGCTGAGGCGTATATTCGAGATTCGTAGGTGGGTTCGGGTAACCACTTCGACGATACCTACAGGGGCTTCAACATTGACCAGGTTATCCGCCTAGGGAAAGCGCAATGTTGCCTAGCAAATTCTGTTATTCAGATCCGTTGAGCAGAAGTAGAGGATACCCTTTTCGGACAGTGGCATCGTGCGGTACTCAAGAAAGACAAGCGCAGTCGATAGTGCCTTTCATAGAACGGTGCCTATGGGAAGGGCGAGAGGATGCTAATCACTAACAGAATAGGCAACTACGGTATCAGTTGGCTGAAACCGTTCGGATTGCTTCGCGAATCCTCTTCATCCGGCTTCCCACAGATGAAGGCACCCTTCCGTGTCGTCCACTAGCTCCAGTGAACCCGACTCAGCTCACTTAAGGCGGTAACCTTGTGATCGATAACGACCACGGTCGGTCCCGCATTTCCGTTTGGATGGATGGGAGTACCTATGTAACGGTTGTAACGGGCTGAAGCTAGCTAAGCACTTGATGGAACGGTTACACTTGCCTCTTATATACCATGTCATCACCTCTTTTATCTTGCCCTCGCTGGGAGATTACATCTTTCTCTCTACTTAGATGGAGCCTCTGAACCAGTATCACGTCTGCTGGAATTCCCGGAGCGGAGAAAAAGTTTCGTTTCAATCAGAGAACGTATGGTGCGGGCTGGGCTTCCACCATGCCTCCTCGCCACGTCACCCAATAGAATTAAAAGACGCAAGCCCCTAAAGAAGTAAAGGTTCTTCCCCCTCACGGAGCCAAGTTCCAATTCGACCGACCGCCACTAGAAGGAAGCATTGCATTCTGTTAGCTACAACTAGCATACCTATAAAGAACATCTATCTAGGCAACCCTCTTTTCTATCCTACCTCGCCTGCCATGCAGAGCGGGAGCATTTCAGATTCTTCCGAATTCCAAGTAACAATTAATATCGAAGAGTCTTAGACGATCCTTTTTCTTGTCCATCCATTCATCGTGCGTGGCCAATTCAGTTCCTTCCATGACTTCTCTTCCATTCTGAAACCTGGCCAAGAATGTCTGGCTATTCTAGAGGTAGCTAACGCGTAATGGACCCCCCTCTCCAACTAGCAGTTCATTGATTGGTAATATCATTGATACAACAAATTGTACATTCTTTCTTTGATCTCCCGAAGCCCTTTACTAGCTCGTTACGTATACTGAACTCGCTCCCTTCCAACCTCTATCTATTCTAGTTGAGTAAGGAAGTGGTCCTAAAGCTTTCTTATCTCCTACATTCGACTAGCTACCATGGCTAGATCTAATTCATTCTGTTCTGTCTTTGCTCTCTTCTTTCATTTTGTTACCAGTTCACTAGGGATAGTTATCGAGTTGCCTATGGAGTAAGGTTTGGAACCCTTTGAAATAAGTGCTTTAGTATACCTATCTTTAATTAGATTAGTCAAAACAAAAGACTTATGAAAACTAGCTCATAGTAAAAGTATACCTGATCGAGAATCGGCTTTCTTTTAAAGCAATAATCTCTTTTTCCCCACCCCAGGGCGCACCCAACGAAAAGGCAGGAGCATGTTGAGAACTTCTATGATGTTTTGCCCCTGGACTTCGATGCTTTCATCCAAATATGTTCCCTAATCCGCATCGCTATATCCTTATAGTAAAAAACTGGATCTTCCATACACCAGATCAAGATGAATGCGTGAGAGACTTCATTATCCTTAGCCATGCATTCTAATGCTCCAAACCGGGCTTACTAGTCAATCTACTAGTCACACTTACGACATAAGCGATGGCCGGGCGAGTTCACGTCATTGCATACATTAGGCTTCCAACCACAAAGGCATCAGGGGATTCCCCTATCCTTTCTTTATATTCTGCATCTTTTGGACACATCTTGGAAGAGAGCTTTACACAAGGATCGAAAGGACTACTAACCACTTTATGATCATACGCATCATGGTGCTTTAAAATATAATATCTATCTAAGATTGGAGAGCTTTATGGTTTTCTTTTCTCTATCCCTTCACTTCAAATCGGGATTCCTAGAATAACATCGGCTTCGAACCATCCCCAGCCGTTGCCTTCACGAGCGACTAGGTCAGTTCTAAGGGATAGTCAATATGTAAGTCGAGCATGCATCGCTGGTCACCTCCACAAGCTGCAGGAACAGCCGTACGTACCCGAAAGCGTTGTACTCTACGAATCATCACGAACCAACCTACCAGAATGGGAAGGAAGATGGGCGGGTGTCAAAAGATCTGGAGCAAGTCCAATCGAAAGCTAGGCTTGGTTTAGAAACGAAATAATAAGACATGTTGGATAGTGTGTCTAACTGGACTTAATGCTCTGGGGACCCGACTAACCCGACTTTTTCCAAGCAATCATAGATCTCATCGGCCTTTGAGACATCGTACGTGAAGTCACGTGGCCAATTGCCAAATTTGCCTGCAGTCCGCTTCATACCAGGCTTGTTCAGCATGGCAGCCTGATTGGGTAGAGCTTTGCGTAGAGCAAGGCTAAGAACTGGCTTAGTGATCTTGATCTCCGCCACCATTGCATCAAGTCCGAATTGCTCTCTGTAATTAAGTACCAATAGATGCTGCGCTTTCCGAACTTACTTTGCGCAGCAAGCGCTCGTGGCAAGTGACCTTGATAGCCAAGTCACAGAGATCATTGAATTGCTGGAACGCAGTGTAGTTTTCTTCGTTGGGCTCAAGGTTCGTGGTCAAGACCGATAACGTGGCTACGAGCTATTTCCTTACTCAGAAGAGAGCCCCAACCCGCTCTCGCTAACCTTAGGATTCTAATTAAGTGCTTGCAGTATGCGTTAAAATCTCCACATTCATTTGACTAGTCTATCAAAAGTTGGTGATCTCGTCTTGCTTGCTGGGAGAGAGGAAGCTTCCGGACCACCTTTTTCAGCCGAGCGATCACTCAGCAATGAACACTGACTTCAAGCGGCCGGGAATGAGTACCTATCCCTTACGGGATTCGAACCCGTGTCTTCGACATGAAAAGACGATGTCCTAACCACTAGACGAAAGGGATCAATTCTTCATATATCTCAGCTCCGAGAATGGAAGTGGTATTCTTTCTATACGAGATTTCGTAGGGGAAGAAAGAAAAGTATGATTGGAAAGAAGGCGTTGAACGCCCAGAGTTGGCTGAAGCCAAATAGACAGAATGGCAAGCTTCATTACCATTCGAAAATTCCATCGGCTCCACTCCCATTAATGCGCAAATGGCTTAAAAAAAAAAACTAAATCAAGGTAGCCGGGGACAAGTACTTAAAGTAGTCTTCCTCTGAGCCTCGACCACATCACATTTGTGCATGCTCACCCGTCCTAAGTATTCCCAGACTATAAACCCCGTTTGGCTTACCCATTCTCGAGAATTCCCCCGCACCTTCTGATGTCAATCCCGTTCTGGGGTGGTTCTTTTTCATTTCAGTAGTGGGGGTCAGCTTCATTATGCACGGGCACCCGCCAACCTGAGTTGAGTAGTGGACTAAGCTTGGGCCTGGCCACGGAAAGCGTTTTGGAAACGTCGGAACTCTTTTGTCAAAAACAAGAAGCATTTTAGGTTACATTTCTTACATACTATAACGAAGAACACCACTTCTTCGCGCAAGTCAGAAGTGTCCCCGGAGTCCGAGTTAGCTGTTCTAGTTCAAGACAGGACAGTATGGGACCTGTTGCTTAGGGCTTTGGAAGCGAGCAACCAACCCGGCAAAAGTAGATCGGAAGTTTGCTCTTTGACAAAGGTAGCCTTAGCTAAGTAATAGTAAGTAAGTAAACAGATCAAGTGTAGCGATAGAGCGGTTTACTTTACGATTCTATTCAAACAGGCTATTGCGCCTAAGTCAATCCTTCGTATCGGCTGGCTGTCTTATGACGAGAGACACAACAAGTAGGTGCGAAGCCTTTACTTAAAAAAAAAGCCCTAACTAGCTTTCTTCGTTCGTACCTTTTAGCCTCTGTTACAGAAGTGGAAGGATCCGTTGGTAGTTTGCTCTTGCTAGAGTAGGTTATACGCGGATTCGGGTTGCCTAAGTAGAAGGCATGGAATTAGTGATTCCTTTGCGATCTTGTCTTCCTGCTATAGAAGGATCAGCGCACGGATCAGGCTTTCTGACTCGCGGAAATAGGCTAATGGTATGCCTAAAAGTAAGCATTGGATGAATGCCCAGATTACTTACTTTCTTGTAAGAGCAGGTTTATTTAAGCTTATACGCAGTAGCTAAGCGCTAAGAAGTATTGGCTGGCTATATGCTTAACACATGAAAGTAGGACTCTTTCCCGCAGATAAGATACGAAGTCCTTGAAGACCAAGCCAATCGATAAAAGAAGCAGAACAGAGCGGCGAAGGTTACTTCTTGACCATAAATAAGGTGTTATAGAATAAGGTCTTACTTCATCCGCTGCTTGAGACTAGGCTGCTATTGAATCCAAGTGTGTCGGTTCGGTTATGAATCTGACATATATAAACTCCTTTCGAATGTCCATCTTCGATTAGCAGACGATTGTCGTTCCCTTCTTCTTGGTATGTTGATATAAATAGGTCTGCAAAGGCGGTTTGAGTGCTTAGAGAGAGTCCATTTCTGCTTACCTTGCCCATCCTACTACCGAAGTTCCCTTGCTTGGTCGCTCTCCCGCTACCTGGAACCCATTACTGCGATTGTGGGCCATAGCTCGCTCCATACGGTACTTTTTCTTTTTATGTATTTATTTGTTCCGTAGTTGGATCAGCCGTTTTCCTTAGTATGTCGAGGGTTGATTAATGAATAACTGCTTTCGCTCTATCGACAGAGGCCCCCGCCTAAAGTTCTGACCCTTGCTTACTGAATGAATAGTTTCTAAAGAGAATACCGGAGAATAATAACGATAATGAAAGAGCTTCCTCTGCCGGATGGTTAGCCTTAATTGCTCGCTCCCTCTCGCCTTGCTTTCTAATCACCACTAGCTTGAATGAGGATACTATTTCTGAACTACTCGCTTTCTTAACTCCTTTTCTTAGTGGGTTAGGGCAATCTGGCTTATGGATCGGGAGCTAACGCTTCCTTGCTTGCCTTACGGGACTCTTTCTGCTTTCTATATGGCCGTCACGATCTGTATTGATTATATTTCATACTTGATAAAGACAACTAGCATTAAAGAGCTTAGTAGTCGTCTCCCGCTGGTCTGGTCTCCCTTTCTTTTAAGGAGATCAACTTCAAGTTCAAGGCAGGTAGTAAAGGCAAGCGCATAGGCAAGGGGATAGGCATTCAAATCACTATCTTAAAATAGCGTAAGCGTATATAAGAGAAAGAGTGGCTCGTGCATCTTTTCTGAGTTTAGACAAGTCTAGTAGGAAAGAGAAGAGAACTGATTGCCGTCTATGATACAGGTATGAATTGGCTACTCAAAAAAGGAAAGTCTTCCATAAGTCCAATACGACAGGCTACCCCCCTCTTTTAGTGATTAGACTAGGGGGGACCATCCTTAAGGAAGAGTATAGGGGCTTATACAATTCATTTGTTCTCACCAAAGCCCCTAAGCGCTGGCTTCACTCCATTTGAAAGTGAAAGGATAGGCCTTTGTACCAGAAGAATGAAGATCGGAATCCGGAGAGTGAAGAGAGGAAGGAACATGAGGCATCCTTCTTGCAGGAGCTCGGACTTCAGTTCGAGCCTTAGAAGGAAGCAAGCGCAGGGATTCACTTGATCGGATGGAGCTGGCTGTCAATTGCAGCAGTATCGGGATTCGGAAAGGATGATAGGGATTCTCCGACTATCCGAACTTGATGTGATGTGATGTCTCTTTCTGTTCCCGCTGCGAATGGGGGATGCGACCATCACGACTCGACGACTGAACCATATGTCTGTATTAATGAATGTATGGGGAAGCCAGGCATATTCATCTAGCATCCAGATAATATAGTAGAAATGAGATAGATAAAAGACTTCAGAGAAGGTCGAGGCGGGGATTAGTACCATTCACAAGAGTCGACGAAAGAGGCAAATTACGGTATCAGGGACCTGGGAAGACAAGAGCTCATTCAGAAACAAATCATCAATCGAAGAAGCGAGTTTCCAAAGAACAGAGCGGACCGGGTGAAGAATGAAAAACGTCCGCGAATTCTCATTCTTCTAGAAGCGGGCTAATACTTATTCAGTAGAGAAAGGGGCTCTATTGACCTAGCGAACGTACTAAGCTTTCGTCCTCGGCCGCGGGCCGGGATCTGACTCTTCACCGGTATCCCGAATGTTCCATTTTCTAAAAGCTAAGACTTTCTCTTTATCCATACGTAGGCACCACCAATCACTAGAATTTCTCCCACGCCACCAGGGCGGGGCGGGCTGTTCCTCTTCCTTTCAAGTGAAAAGAGTGACTCCTAGCTCTATAAAGACAACAATATTGCATCAGCACTAGTGTAAACCACACCAACCTGAATATGGCAATGCAAGAGTTCCCTGACCATTCCAGATGGTTAGACCAAGACTCCCTTTCCATTAGTAAACGGCCAAGAGGCAGTAGTAGTGCTATGGCTATGGTAGTGATCACACAGGTTCTCGGCTTCCCTTGTGTTGTGGCGACATGAGGACAAAAAGGGATCCTATCAACTTGTTCCGACCTAGGAGAATAAGCTTAACCGTCGAGAAAGGAAAGCGGGAACTGCATAGCTTCCTAATAGGAATGCAAAATACAAAGAACTACCTAGCTACTAGAAAGGGAAAGTACTATATTCCTGACGAGAGGAAAGAAGAAAGCGGGGAGGACTTACTCAATTAAGAGGGAATCCAGGAAGTGAGGCTACAGACTAAACCTAAGAGAGAGAAGTGCTTTTCCGTCTCTGAGATGCGTATTCATTTATCCAAAGTGTGGATTAGTTCTTCCTATGTTTACCGAGATTGGGTTGGTCTTCCATGTAACTATTATAATAAGAGGAGAAGTGTGTTCATCTGTTCGGAAGGTTTCAGCTAATCGACCAGAGGGACTAGAACGAGAAGACAGGGGCTTCCTTGGTTTGGCTTTCATCTTGCGTCAAAGCCCTAAGTCGGTACTTTAGTCCTATGTTCTTCTCAATCCATCGTTAAGCTTCGGAGCTAGTGAACCACACCTTTTTCTCGTTTTCCATACTCCCCCCCTCCTCATCCTCAATCTAGCGGTCCCTCTCCTAGCGCTCAAGGAGTTGCTTCTTTTTCGCTTTTTCTTTACTTTCAAAGGTCTCAGCTCCTTTCTTTTTTTATCTCGTTCACCGTTGATAGCCCGGGTTCAGTTCAAGCTGCTGCAAAAGAATTCGTCGAAGGGGTGGAACGAGCTTACCTTTTAGAGAAAGGGGAAAGGGCTTTTTTTTTCTGAGGTTGACTCTACCCTTACCACAACCAACATAGGGGCTATGAGTCTAGATACTCTTCGCTTGAAAAGGCATGCCTTGCGCTTGTCTGAGCCACGCAGAGACTTAGACACTACATGCTAGCCTACCAAGTCTGGCTTTTGTCCAGGATGGACCCATTGAAGTATCTGTTCGAGAAGCCAGCACTATCAGGAAGGACTGCTCGATGGCAGCTCTTGTTATCAGAGTTCGACATCACTTATGTCACGCAGAAATCCATCAAGGCTCGAGCCCCTCCTGCATACTTAAAGCTCCGCCCTCTTCTTCCAACCAATGCTTGCCATGGCCAGTGCTTCCTTGTTCTTATTTCCATAGAAAGCGAACCGCACTTTCCAATCCGGCCTTCTGCCATTCATTAACTTCCTTTCCCCTTCGTCTATTCTCGAGAAGTCTTGACGATACCCTTCTTCCGAACTGCCTAGGCCCAGCCCAGTAACAGGATCATATGAGAACGTCGTGCAGATGCTCAGGGTAGGCTGATTTGGGATGCTAAGTAGAAGTAGAAGCTACTTTACTACCGGGAAAGGAGTGAAGCTGCTCAACTGAAAGTAGAGGAGTGAAGAGTGCATGAAGTGTCTAATTTTTTTCCTTTGTTGGCCAGGAACTTCATTCCATAACATACCTGCATCATCGGATTTATAGCTTTCCCCGTATGAACTTATGGAAAGCCGGGTTCGCGGAACCTCTTTTCAGAAGGTAGGAGAGGAGTCTCCAAGTTAAAAGATAAGACTTTCAACTAGAATAGGGGCGTGAAATGAAGCCAGTTGGCCTTAGTTCAGTAAAGAAGGGCACCTTTTTTACTTATGGAGGAGAACAAAGTGAAGGAAGGTCTTTTGACCCAATCCATTTCCGAGTCCACCAAAGAGGAGAAAAGGAGAAAGGAAGAAGAGCGATTTACTCTACTGACAAGATGGGTGGATTCCCAACATTAGCCAGCCGCTTAGATACTAAAGCCTACTAGCCAATTGCAACCCTAGCTGCCAAAGACTTGCGAATACTCATGTTCTTTGGTACCCTGCTAAGGGTGGGTCAATCCTACTAAGAACCATGCTAAGGCTTCGGGCGAGCAAATGAACTAATGGGTGAACTGCTTGCGGGGAAGACCCGCCATAAAACTAGAGAAAGAAAGAAAGTAGATGGCTTGCTAGCTTTCCCGAGAAGATAATCCGCTATCCCCGCTTTCAATAGTCCTTCTTTGAAACTTGTCACAAGACGGGATTCACTCAGATAATGAATAATGCTTTCAAAGGGGCTTCCTTACTTACTGGTACTGGATTAAGTCATCTAACTTAATAGCTTGCTCCCCCATTCCTTTCCAGAAATTAAGGAAGTTCAAGAGACTTTGTTACTGGCCCAAAAGGCGAAGGACTAAAACTTCACTTGAAAAAGGGACAGGCACAGGTCGGGATGGCGGGGAACTCACAAGAGAACTCCCAATAGCTCTGGCAGGGAACTCTATCTTTCGGGGATAAGTTATTATCTTAGGACAGGCTCGCAAGCAGAGGCAGAAGCACTCGAACTCGCTCGTTGGCTTGTTTGGTAGCTCAGCATTCTAGGTAATCCTATTAAGAGTATAAATGGGAGGACTTATTACTAGAAAGAAATGAATTCTCTAATCCGCTATCACTAGCTTTAGGCACTATAGATCCAATCCTCTAATCTATTTTATATGCTTAAGGTCAGAAAAGCGTACAGACCCCCGGAACTCACACTCGATTCAGTTTTCTCCCACACGGGATAGAAGAAAACTGGAAATAGCTTTCTTGCGTAATAAGACACTTATCCCAATAGATGCAAAGGAAAGATAGCCCTCCCCAAGAGTGAATTATTAAATAAAAAAAAAATGTATCTCTTATCTGGCAGTGACAGCAAGCGCTTTCTTAATAAAGATGTTCAAATTGATACTGGCTAGCTTAAGAGTTTCTAATATGGGATTTCCCTTTCCTTTGGCTTAAAATATTCGATACTGCTGACTGAAGAAAAGCTTGCCCAGAAAGAAATAGGTTTGAATAATAGCCAATGTTCAACCAATATTCAAAGAGGAAACGAGAACAAATGCCAGTGCTTAGGAATGCCTGGGAGAAGGAATAGAACTACATCGGGTTACCTCTCCAACTAGAACTGCAAGGTCTTAGGACGACTTTCTTACCCGAAATCACTAAAAAAAAACTAGATCCCAGGAAAGGAAAAAGCCCCAGAGAAGGGGGGAAGAGGCTCAGAATAGGGCGTGATAGAGACAGGGATAGGCACTTACCTTGTAACAGCCTACCGGTGACCGCCTCGTCTATGTACTCGGCGCCTTTGGGCGGAGCTTTCTCGATCAACTATCTCCCTTTAAGACCAAGGGTAGATAGGAAGCGAACTCTCTCACGACGTTCTAAACCCACTCTAATTTTGTGCAGGTGATTCTTCTTCAATCTAGCCCGCGATAACGAGGGCCTTCACTCGAAAGCGAGTTCTTCGATAAGCGAGAATGAGCGATCCACTATATCGCTAAAAAAGGGTGCACCTCTCAGTAGAAGGGCGTAGCGGTGACTCGACTGAAAGGATATAGTGGAATAAAAGAAATGAAAGGGTAGAAAGTTCCTTTTTAACCTGAACCGGTCTGTTGCAACTCTCTCAACTTGCAACGCGCTATATACTCTACTCCACATTTTCGGGGTGGAATTGCTCTCGTTTGAGCTCTTGTGCTAATGGTGCACCGATTGTTTTGAATGTCTTCAACCTTCGATCGCCACCACAGTTTGGCATCCCCAGTGAAGTACATTGTGGCTATGGTAACCTTGTGCTCCTCTGAATCGGTTCGGACCACCCGACAGTCTTGTTCCATGTCAAAGAGAAAGTTCTCATCTACCTCTTTGGCATCTATATTACCCCCATAGATAGGCCCGGGGTTCTGGCTATTTAACCCGTCCAGTCTCAAGCATCGAAGGTCCGAAATCAAATTGTTGGCATTGCGCATCAACAGACTCACCTTGGCATTGAGCTCCTGCAAATCATTTTGCAAGGTATTCACGGTCTCTTTTACATTATCTGTAAAAAATGAAAAAGCGTAACTTTGAGAGGCCTCAAGCTCTGTTGGCCGATCCGAAGAACTAGGGAGTATCGCTAGAAGGTACGAGCTCTTTTATTAACCAGGCAGACTCAGGAAAAGGCGCTTACAGACTATCGATTGACGATCGATGAACTCACTACGGGAAGCCCGAACCCCGACTTTCTAACTAGGATTTAGACCTTCCTCTGTGGTTTGAACTTTCAGTCGTCCCTTACTCTCTTCCTTACTAAATTCCGGAATAGCGGGACGGGGAATCGACCTTACTAAACTCCGGAATAGCGGGACGGGGAATCGACACTATGTGGAATTCAATTCTTAGAACCACCTTTTCGAAGTTGGTTTTCCCTCACCAGATTCAACTAATGAGCGATGACCGCAGTTTGATAATCATTCTTGGGGTTCAGCTTAGTCAGGATTGAACGCTCGGCGAAACGTCAAGCGAAAGAACAATTCTGCTTCAAAGCTCGTGCTTTTGGCTTAACAAGCTTGTCGAAGAGGGGATTGGGATCAAAGTGGAGGAAAGTCGGCGTTTTTCGCTTCAATCGATAGTCACTCCGCCGAGTTCAATCTCAAGTGGAGAAGAAAGCTAGCCTTTTTGGCTTCAATTTACGAAATGGGAGATCAAAAGTAGAATCGGGCAGAGGCAGGAAAGATCTTTTGCCCTAAAGAGAGAAGGCAATGGGGTGAGCTCGTTCAAAATGAGAAGACGTTTCGTCTTTTGCGCTTAAAAAGGGGCGATTTAAGCAATGACGAAGGCTTGGGACCTTGAATGGTGTCGGGGTTAACGAACTTTGACTTCTCTTCTTTGACTCGAGGGAAAGACTGAATCTTCTCACACTGGGACCGTTCATCCGGATCTACCCGGTGGTGTACTCTAGAATTCCCCATCTTGGGGTTCGGACTGGAAATCCAATCATTCAAGGAAGGCAAGACTCACTTCTTCGATGTCAAATTCCTTCTTTGGAAATGCACCTTCACCTGCCCCTTTTCGACGTGGGCAAAGAGCAAGACATGAAATAACAAGATCTTTTGGATAACGAAGTCATCTCAAGGGTTTAGCAACCAGCTCTGAACCATTATAGGTTGTTGACTACATAGATGGAGGATTGCACCTAGATGCCCGACTTCGTATCCCACCCTCTCCTCTGATCTACGCCCTCCTTCAGCTAGACATAAGCCGGATCCAAGCTTACCTTTGAAGTGAGCACTGCCATCTCTTTGAATCACCCTTCTAGTTGACAACCCAGGAAGCTTAGCGAACTCGTTACTCGTTATTAATCTTACTCGGACGGTGGTAGAGCCAGCCCAGAAACATCTTCCCCGGACGCTGGTCGAGCTTAAACATAATCTCATCTCCCGGTGGGAAAGCAAAGAAAAGATGTTATGTTGCTATCTCAATTGGTCAAATAAGAACCCCTCTCCTGCGGATCCCCTTATGCGTACCTGAAGCCTGATCGTTCTTCTCGTAGACCGCTCCTGATGTGACCCTAAAGCCCATTATCTAATACTTAGTAAAGAAAGCCCTTCCCTACCATTATAGTAGGTAGCTAGGAACATCAATAGGGAAAGCAAGAAGCCTTAGAGAGCTTCCAGGCAAGGAAAGGAAGGGAAGCTAGGTCCCTAAGGGCAATCACTCAGAGATCAAATCAAACTATTCAATTAAAAGAACTAACAGCAGCAGTGGAAAGGCATAGGATTGGTTGAGGCACTCTCAGATGGGCTTCTCCCCTAGCTTGAGGAAGAAAGAAGAGGGTGACTGCTGGGGAAGATGAAGACAAGAGCCTCAAAGAAGGGCATCCCATTGACTCTTTTAGGATAATTGGTTGCAGATGTTGAGACACCAATAGAAGGTTCAAAGATGGAGGCTAAGGCTTATCACTCTTTATCCTCATTGGACTGAAGGAAGACGCTGCTAAGAATGTCTGTCAAAAGAGTCCTCGCTACTCTTTCTTTGATCTATCTCTTCAGCTCTTCGATAGAAGCAATATTGGATTACAGGAACTACTGCCAACTAGTAGACGTTACGCTCCTCCCTCTTGCCAGGAGGAACTTCGATGCACTCTCCTTCAGGTAGGATGATTTTATAAACATTGAGGAGGTAAGAGCCCTATCAACCATACATTTCGCATACTAGTGAAAACTATAAGCTTAAAGTCCTCACTCAACTACAAGTACAGATAGGAAGGAAAGAGTTGTTGCAGATGATCCCGAGTCCAGAAGCAGAAGATTGATTTACAGGAAAGAAGAAAGGGATTGAAGACCATAATAAAAACCTTGCGTTCTGTCTATATCACTACGGGTGCATCATTCCCCCTTTGGTAGCCCTGTTCCCAGTCCTTCCTTCGCTTCATCTTCTTAGCCGAGTGCTTCCCTTCTCCTGTCATTCCCCTCGTTTGGGCTAATGACAAGACTCTATTTAACTAAACGTAATCCGGAAGGTTCTCTTTCTTAGTATTGAAGAGAACAAGGATTGATCCTAGAAATGAGACTAGGCTTGAAACTACAGCCCTTCCCAGCTCTTCGAAGGGCTCGACCATCCTTCGCGACTTGACATCCTAAAGCAATGGCTAAGGGAAGTCCTGAAGAAGGAGTATGTAATTTCGTTGACTTCCTTCCATTGATAGAAAGAGTACTTTTCTTTGATCTATCGGCCAATTCATGCTGGCAGTTCCTTTCAATCCATCTTTGTTCTTAGTGACATTCTACTTGACTCTAATAGAATAGATCCGTAGGCATAGGTCTCTTCCTTGGTGATAGCTGGTATGCAAATCAGAGAAGGTCCACAAGAATGAGAAATCAGCAGTGACCAGATGAAATAGAGAAATAACACAAATGTGCTGTAGGGAGCACTTAAATCACACGAGGGTTAGCACGGCTGGGCAGTCAGTTTAGCGTTAGCGATGTCGAAGACGGACTCTTTGCACCAAGTCAATGCCAACCGCTCTTTGAGGTTCTTTCTGAGCTATTTATTAAGTGTGGGACTTCAGTCTGGCACTACGTCTTAACCCAATATAGCTTACTCTTCACCTAAGAGCACGGACCACAGAAAGAACTACCGGAATGGAAACTAATCGTTCTGACTAGAAGCTTCAACTTGAACATTGCCAAATAGGTAGCCCCCACACCTAATAGAACTTGGATTTCGTTCTTCGAACTTACCGGCATTAACCAACTTAGATAGTCATTCTTTCTTTGACATTACATGTACTTCTCGAAAGACGATGAAAGGGCAAGCTATAGTGGATCGACTGGCCGAGTACCCGGTCGAGTCCTCGACTGACCTATTTTTGTAGAGCTGTTCGACTAAAAGAAAGGAAAGCATTTGCTTGTCCCGCCTAGGGCAAGGAAAAGGACAGAGAGAAGGCAAGCTCTAAGCGTTTGATTCCCACTCTCTAGAGGTTCGAGTTGAGTTTACGCTTTTGAGTTCCATCTAGTGAAACAAAGAAGTGAAGAAGAGAAGTTCAGAGGGGAAGGAAGAAGCCCGCCAGCTTACTATACTAAGGGAAGAGGGTTTTCTTTAACAGTGGTAGGGGAAGTCGTCCCGAAGCGCAACCAGACTCTTGTTCTTCCTCTTCCGCGGCCAAAGCATTAATAAGTTGTTTTATATTCGTTTTGAGTTTACTTCCTGGACGCCCACGCAGCGGGGATATGGGGGTAAAGAGGGGGGCAGACAAAGCAAGAGGGGGTAAATCCGCTAAGTCCAGCTAGTCCAATCAAGCAAGTCTAAGCAATTCTGCAGTAACTTCACTTGCTCCGAAGTGACATATAAAATAGTAAGAAATGGATCCCAAATAGCTTTTGACAGCAGACGCTTTGTACCATCGAGATAATACCAAACGATTTTCCACTACCAGACGATTTGGGATTGAGATGGGGTACCAATGTCTGATCCCAAGGAATGTCGCGTTTTAGGTTGCTGTCGCGTCTAGGATTGTAGATTGAAATAGATTCTTCGAGTTGTTTTCGCGTCTGGGGTTGTTCCTCTCTCTAGGCCTTCAGCGGACGATTTTCGGAAGAAGGGGAAGTTAAAGAATCTTCTGCTTGAGAATCAGCTGTGAGGGAATGCCCTCTTGTTCACGAATGCCCTGTTGGAGGAATATCTACTGTTCTTGCCTTGCCTTGTTAGGCTGTTTTCGACGGGTCGGTCTTGATGCCGAGAAGGAGCTGTTTGACACATGAATCCATAGTAAAGAATCGGACAAGGAATGCGCTCTTACTGCTGCCATTAAGCCAATGAAATCGTTTTTGTACGAGTAAGGGGTACGCACGGTTTAGGCTTTCCTTGCCTTGTCCAATAAGCTGTTTGCAGGATAAGGCGAGACAGATAGAGATATCTCATTAAGAGAGGACGGGACTGCTTCTTCATGACTGGGACTGTACATGGATTCTAAACCTTGGGCATTCAAACTTGAAGCGAAGCAAGCGGGTGGCATGTGTAACCCGTTATAAGAGTAAGGGTCGTAGCGAGAGGACTAGTAAAGTCAAGCCTTACCTTACTCTTGCAAGTCTTTTCGTGTGCATGTCTGCTTTCTTGTTCTCAGATGCTACATAACGGCTCTTTAACGCATCCCCTATACGCTGCGGAATAACCGCTCTTAGTACGAATCCTCGCCTCCCTTTTGTACCGATCCTCACTGTCTTTCCTTGATGACTTGGATCAATGAGACAAGGAGTTACTGAGAGCTGTAGTTAGGGCCTTTACCAAAGGAATGAGACTCCTTCTAAGCGAGTAAATCCCAGTAGAGAGAGGAGGATCCGCCCTAAGGGTTAAATTTTAATGGGATTGGCTGCTTCCAGCTAGAAGAAAATCAGGCGGGCATCGCAAGCACTGCACCGGATTTTCCTTAATCCGAGTAGGCTGCACATTCATAGGCTCAACGATGCGGCATTATCGCCATTGATGGAGAATAAGCGCTCTTGGAGGATATATAAACCATGAAACGAGGGGAATACTACATATAAGATATAGTTAATGTACGAGCAGGAGAGAGTCAAAAGGCAGAAGAGGAATCGGTTGTGCTAGAATTAGATCTAACCGTATCAGGTGTTTCGAAAGAGAGTAAGCTCTTTTGTGAGAGTTCAGAAGAAAGATTTGCTAACTGTGAAATCATCTGCCCTGCTGTAAGAAAGGTAACTGCTTTCGTAGCAGCTCAACCAGTAGCCGGTGTAAGCAATTGAATCATCATAAGAGTTAAGTTAGCAGGGCTAGGGCTGTCATCCCTTATTCCATTCCCGTCTATCCCCGATCAAACCCCCCTCTCTGCTTCACTGTCAATTGATTGGCACATGAACGAAGCTGTAACGGAGCATGTACACGACGATCAAAGATGGCTTTGCCAGCTGCCTGTGATAGGAAATTGATCAGATAGTTCGTGCGAGGCATTTCCCGCCTCGTGTTTGATCTTTTCCCTTGCCGTGTAGGTCAGCTAGAAGAGCATCATTGGACCGACAGCTGACAAGCAAACCTTCCATTCTTATGTCTACATCCCTTCTCTCTTTCTCGCATTGACCGGACAAAGGTTTGTCTCGAATGAGCATCCCATGGGACAGCCATAGCTTGAACCTTCCTTCTCGCAGTTAGCTATGTAAACTCAGGCAGCAAAGGTTCGAGCAGGATGGCTGTTAGTCTTCCTCCTCTCTTTCGGGTGGGCGGCGGGAATAGCTCTTGACGCATCAGCATGGATTGACCAGAGACTGGGAGTAGTCGTCATCTTTGCCCATAGTAGTCATCCAGCCAGCAAGGAAAAGACCACTTAGCGCAGTGGAATAGGAAAGAGAGCGTCGAGCACTGCTTTCGCAGCAATCCTTTTTCTTTTGTTGGGAGATTGAAAAAGGGAACTTTCCTAGTTCGATAGACCATTCCGTCATCTGAGCTCTCGTAAAACGTACACATGTATCAATCACACACCCCGCGATTCGCTATTTGTAAGAACTCATTTGGCCACGATCACCTGCCTGCAGAGCCGGTCCAAAGGCCGTATATCCGGAAGGAATAAATATCCATCAAAACGAGTAAGAACTATCAGGTAAGGTAGGTAGATCATTTGGGTGGAGGTACTACCAAGACATGGCGGAAGCATGGGCATTGAGGCAGGAGCAAGCAGCTTCCGGGTGAAACCAGAGTGGCCAGTTGTTAGTCGCCTCCACTATTGAGTAAGGTTTGGTTGGGACCGAGCCGTGGAGAAGTGGGCACAAATCCCGCCTCATCCTATGACCGACAACAGATCCAAAGTGGAGACAATGCAATGCCCAAAACGAGATCAAAGATGTGACCCGAATACAGTTTTCAGGATCAAGTTGACAAAATTGGGAACTTAATCAAGTCCCAAATCCGGACTATTCCCTCTCAGCCTCTTTTCTCGTCCGGAGGGAGCGAGACTCATATCCAGCGCCAGGATAGAAAGAAGGCTCCTATCAAAGGAAAAATTGAATCAAGATCACCAATCAAGCGTTTAAACGTCAAGCTACTCTACGTCTCGTGTGCAATGAGAGGAGGATGGCATCGTCAATCAATGCAAGGTGGATTAGCAGCCTACGCTTTCATCGGAATCAGTGGGCTATCGGTCTGGGCGCCAGGCATCCGTTTCCAAGGTCGGGTTCAGTTCATGCATAATTCGGACAGTGGGCTTTGAAATGCTTGTGACCGAGAAGCAGATGGTATGGGGAATGCATCGACTAGTCCTTTAGGGGAACCAGACGAGCACAGTCCACCGGTGCGCCCGTAAAGAGTCATATCATCGGGGCTTGGTAAACGAATCGGCTCAATAAGGGAGATAGACTCCAATCGAGTTACACCTTCTCTGCTTCTCAAGTGCTTTCTAACTAGTGTCATGGTGAAAGCAGAATCAGGTGTAGTGTCCACATCACCAAAAAAGAAAGCAAAGCATATAAGAGGGTTGAGACTACGGTACGGATACTCTTTCTTCCTAGGGTTCTTAAGCCAAAGAAAAGAGGAGGATAGATGTAGCAAGTGAAGTCAAAAATAAATAGAATAATGTTAAACCATCCTCTTTTATTCTGAACCAAAGACTCGAATCCTCTCCTTTCAGTCGAGTAAGCTTACGCTGACCTTCCCTTTCCTTCTGACTAGCGGAAAAGTCGGGCTTGCATCGGCTCATTCAATTTCTTGTCCAGATGAATCCTTTTTCACTCCACTCACTAGGAAAGAAAGAGAGAGAGGAGGTTGTCAGGTAGACAACTAGACACATGGAAAGTAGAGTTCGAGTGAAAGATCATGTACACGGATACAAAGATGACCATCTGGATCTGGTTGTGGCTAAGATCAAGCCTTTGACTGACGACGAATCATTGCACGCACTTATAGGATCCAAACTAAGCTTCAATATCCTCTTTTCCCTGTCCCCCTAAGCCCTAACATTCTTCCTTTCCGTCGGTTGGCGGGAACTGAAAGCTCAGATTGGCTTCTTAGGATCTTCTTCGGATGGGCTGTCCATTTCACCAGAGATAGTAATCTTCCTCGCAAGCAGGATAACAGAAAAAAACAAAGACGCCATTTGACACTCAAAAAGAAAGCCTATAAACAAGAGGGAATACACCGCACGGAGTTCTCGCATCAAGGAGTAGATAAGCAGACACTGTGAAAAAGCCGTGTGCACGAGGCAAGCATATAAGACCAAATCTTTCGGAATCAGGTTAGTCAAAGGTCAAGAGCTCAATCAAAACTAGTGAAACTTGCCTCTCTGCCTGCAATCCTTCCTTCCTGGCTGGTGAAAGGACGAAGAGGACTCGTCTTTCATGCATGCAGGTTCTCTTTCACTGGGAAAGCGACCTACGGAAGTCTTCTCACTTGGAATACAGCTCACCATCATAAAGAGGTCTATAAAAAGAAGTGCGAAGGCTATTCAGTGAGTTAACATGGGTGCAAGCAAATAACGGATAGTTGTCTGTGCTCAAGGTCAGATTATCGACATCGGTATTGATTGTAAACATCGGGTAGAAAAAAGAATGCATTGGCTGATAACAAGTAGATCATATCCATCGCGCTTTCCAGGTCCATCCGGACTAGACCGTAGCAAGCTTCCTATTAGCCTGTCATCTATCATCCCCCTCCTGGTTAGAGTAGTTGGACAGACACTCGTTCTTCTCGTCCACTTTACCAGAAGAAGAGTTGTCTTCCTCATGTCGACCAGGAGTCGGTTAACTAGTCATCGGTCTTTGGCATCAAACAAAGTCGAGTCGAGAAGCGGTTGGGACGCAAGGCCTTAGGTTGTCGCTCAAGCAACTGTGGAAGCAGACTCCGTGAAAAAGTTGTGTGCAGCAAAGTAGGAAGATTGACATCAATGCTTCCAACCAAAGACGCATATGGTGCATCAAAGAAATGGAAGGGCTATCCTTTTATACCTTGAACCTTGCTCCCATCACCATGCCCAGTTTGTGCACAGTTTTGATGAAAAAAGGTGTGCAATGCGTGGAGTGAGATCACTACCATACCTTTTAAAAAAGCTCTAGCTCTAATAGGCTTCGAGTGCGTACCAGTTGGTCGGCTAGACTTATCACTGAGTCAAGCGGACACCTGAGAATCTGCGCTTCCATTCGCCATAACATAGACCTGAAACCAAGCCGCCTCGTTAGCTTGAAAGCCTCCCGAGCCCTATTAGCAGAAGACTGCTTCGAGTCAGTTTCCACTCTGAATTCAATCAGAAATTACGCCTTGCTTTGCCTGCTTCCTTCCTCGCTAATGGAAAGCAAGACTCACACGTCTGCTTAAACATCTGATGGGTCCCTCACGGGGGATAGTTAGGCACATGGCTGTCGAAATTGTCTGTCTAAATACTAAAAAAAGGAGTACACTTTGACATTCCTATTTGAACACTCAAAGGGGAGAATGCCGATAAACATATCCAATCCATACGACGAGAATTGGAAAGCATCGCAATGAGTTATTACCTAAATACGCAAGGGCAGTCAATCATGTACAACAAGGTGTGCTACCAACAGTGCTCTCACGATCGGACTTATCCGGGTTCTAATTAATAAGTAGATTGCCTGGGGTCCTCCTACTGATCTTACTTCAATAGATTCAATATCACACCGGAGAGTCAGTCCCGTTCGCCCCTTCTTGGCTTCGTCCTTGATAACTGTCACCAGCGTTGTCTTCTGCCCTTGGTTGACGAGGCAGAAGACACATCTTCGTGTTGTTATCTATGTAGTGTCTGTTTATCGTTGCAATAAAACCGATTCTCCATTGATAAAAACCCGGGAGTTGGTCTCACCTCTCTATATCTTATTCCACCTCCCCTAGCCCTACCTCGCTTGTTTCGGCCAGCCGATGATCCCTCAGTCCTTCCCACCATACCTGGACATCGACTAAAGTCTCATTGGTCTCCTCCTCTTCAGTATCCCTTATCACTTTTGATCCACCCCATACTGCTTTTGTTTTGAACCGCCTACTTCCATTCGCCAAGCCCACACTGCGGCAAGCTTTCTTTCTAATTTAGGCTATGGCTAGCAAAATCGAAGCATTGGAAGCCAACCACACTTGGCGCCTCACTCCTCTTCCTCCTGGAAAACATGCGATTGGTTGCAAGTGGGTCTATAAAATACAAACCCGATGGTTCAGTTGAGCGCTACAAAGCGCGTTTTGTTGCCAAAGGTTATACAAAGTTAGAGGGTCTGGATTACCATGAAACTTTGCTCCAGTTGTTAAATTAGTCACTGTTCGTTGTCTTTTATTAGTGCTGTTGGCAAGCCTTTGCACACAGATGGATTAACAGCAGCTAAGAGTAGAATTAGCTTTTCTATTCTAGAATCTGTGTTGAGATCGATGCCTCTCCCTTTTTTGTTGAGTAGTTTTATTTGTCGTGTGATAATGGTGATTGGATTACTGTTTTTGCCGAACTTGAGTTGGAGTGGGCCCCTAATCGGTGCTCTACTTGCAAAGTCTTTGGTCATTATGAATAGGTTTGTACCAGAAAGGTGAACCAGGCCTCTGTTCTACCTGGCAAGTCTAGTTCTGAGGATGATTGGACTGAAGTGACGAAGCGTAAAAAGGGTAAGGAGGTTGTGGTTGATCCCCCAGTACTGAGTGGTTGTCTTTTCCCCTGCAATACTCCTCAACCAATTTCCCAAACAGCGGTTCACGACTTCCGTTTAACCATCTGTTTGTGGGTGGTATGCACTGCGGAACTCTAGTATAGTTCCTAACTTTTTCCATAAAGTTCTCCAGAAGTGAGCCAAAAACTGGCCGGTCAGACGTCATAGTCTTTGGTACCCCATGCAAGCTGACAACCTCTTAAGAAACTGGTATGCAATGTGAATAGCATCGAAAGTCTTCTTACAAGGAATAACGTGAGCAATTTTAGAAAACCGATCTACTACCACAAAAATCGAATCGTTACCAAGCCCTGTCCTGGGCAAGCCCTGCACCAAATCCATGCTGATATCAGTCCAAGGCCCTACTTCGATAAACAGATTCAAGAAATGACCGATAGATATAAACGAGAAACTAAACTAATACTAATATAGGAGTCATGGAGGCGTGACTGTGAAACCATACTTGGTGCAGTTAACAAAACAAGGTTGGTACCTATGTTAACGAAAGGACACGTCGAGAGGCTGATATAGTTATCTTAGATATATATAAACCAGTCCTTGTCAGCAACAGTGGCACCAATGGCTAGGCAAGTGGCCAGGGAAGTCATTGTTACACTTGAGCCAGTTGTTGACAGACATAATGAAACTTCTCGAGCTTTGGTTAGTGATATTCATAAAGTAACCTCGACTGACCGAGAAAAAGAAGTTCCAGAGGCATCTTCCATTCATATCGATTTGGGTTTTTCCGCACCATATTTGGATCTGCCTCTTCTTCGATCCGGAATTCCCAGTAAATCCTTGACTCCTCGAATACAATGGGATTTCACACCTGGCGAATCTTTTACTCTACCTCCTCTTATTAAGACCATAGAATGCTCCTGCAAATTATGACCTTCACCCGGAATGTGAGCAAATATATCATGTCGATTGCTCAACCGTACTTTGGCTATCTTACGTAGAGCTGAATTAGGTTTTTTCGGTGTTCTCGTTGAAACACGCGGGCATACTCCTTGCTTCTGGGGACATTGATCCAAAGCTCGAGTACGGTCCGTGCGCCGTTTTTCTTCTCTACCATGACGAATCAATTGATTCTTTGTAGGCATCGCTCTTTCCTTTATCCTTCCTTCCCCCCTCTTTTTGCCCTATCACTAGTGGTTATTCCCGATCCGAAGCACCCCTTTTCCATTCATAGAGAGATCCAATCGTCAAAATCAATAAAAAGCCCATCATGGACCAAGATCCAAACGGATCAATCTTGTTGAGAGAGACTGCCCAAGGAAAGAAAAAGGTGACTTCCAGATCAGGGATAATAAATAAAATTGAAACAAGATAAAATCGTATATCGAAACGACTTCTGGCATCACCGAAAGGATCGAAACCACATTCGTAGGCCGACAATTTTTCTGGATAGGTCGAACTATTGGAAGCAAATAGAAAAGGAAGACCGAGTGGGATCAAAGAAACTAGCGGACTGATCACTAAATAGATAAAAATAGGTGCAAATTCTGACATCACCACAGCCCACTTGGCTTTCTCGCTCCTTGCTCGCGGAGCGGCATACCGGAAAAAAGAAAAAGAAGAAAAAGCCCATTAAAAAACTTGCAGTTAGACTACCTTCCCTGGGTTTAGAGCTAGAATTAATAAGGAGTTAGTCAGCCTACGCTATAATCTCTTTGGCTATCGGTTCTTACTTTACTCCAACGGGTATATAAGCGTGCTATCGTAAGGTTCTTAGTCCCTGGTTTCCCAGCATAAGTGGAATCTGACTTTCCCTAACTATAAGGCCCATCGGGTCGCCTAACTCGCGCACCGGATAGCGCCACTCGCGTACGGCCACCCGTACCAATCACAAGAACAAGTCGCTTCGCTCTCTTTCTCCTATACCTACCTTATTTATTAAACAATAAGAGAAGGAGTCGCTTCAAGCTCTTTTACGAATTCATCAAATCAAAAAGGGAATCGGTGTCACAAAGGCGCAGGCTGCAGTTCCGAGCTTGTTCAAAATGGGTAAAGGTAGCCCTATATAGAAAAAGCCCTTCTAAGAGAGGTGTCTTCACCGGCTTGTCTATTCTTTCTCGACACTGCGCCCAGATCCAGATCTTTAATTGGATGGGGCTTTGAGTTGGAATTAGCCCTATCCACCTGCTCATATAAATACGAATCCCTATCGAATGGGTGGTACCTAGGTCTCATCCCTGCGAACTGGTATTCTCTCTTTTTCAGTGAGGAGATGTTGGGACCGCCTCATAGAGTTTTAAGCAAATAGAAAGTTGGAGCGAGCGCTAAGAAGCAAGCAAGGACCCTAAGAAGAGATGATGAGTATGGAGGTTTCCACCAGTTTTGTTCTCTTGTTCGTTCCTCTTTCAAGAAAGGAAGAGAGAGGTCCCCCGCCCTAAGAGGGAGGAGAATATAGAACGGACCCTACACCAACAAGTGAAAGGTCTCAAGGAGTAGCTAAGGTACACTAGACTAGAAAGTAGAGTGCTCTTCGCCCCCTTCTCATATAGTGAAACGAGTAGCAGCAGTTCCTTAAATAAAAGCAAAAAATAGAATAGAGAAGTTGCTTTCCTGAAATCGTTTCTAGTTAACAAGCTGGTAGGTATAGGGCCAGTGGGATATGGAGCTAAGGCTTTAAAGAAAAGGTTTCCAGGTGTTGTTGTTCTTGTAAGTGGTAGAAAAGTATACCAGGGGAAGGGGGATCCATCAAGCTAGAAGCAAGGGTACGACCGATCATAAGTTCCAGGTGCTGAATCAGAGAAGGAAGGCAGCCCTCGTACAGGATCGGCTAGTTTACTAAGCAGGAAGAGTGGCTAGGGAAGGGGGGCTAACGGTTAATTATGTATTCATAATGCAGTCTTCGATCCTCATTTAGCGTAGTTGAGATTCTTGCCTCAACTCGAGTAGTGCTAGGTAAACACTACTACACAGTGGATGCACCCCTCGGGATTAGTATTTTGGAATAGAAGGAGGGGGATCGGCTGCCCAGGGCTTATGACTTCCCTGGCAACTCACACTGCAAGATTCACCCGTCATATATTAGATTGTATTTCTTTTTTTCAATCTATCTATTCATCTTGATTCACTGTCACACCCCCAATAGCAGATCTGTGGGCATTGGGACTGCTTAGCTCCTTCTCTGTGTACATTCGATACATCCACCGTCACTTCTTCTTCTTCCGTTCGTGCCCCATTATCCTATGATCCACTCACTTATTGCTTACTTTCGTTCTATATATGCTATATATTCTCAAAATTCCTTTGTACTGAAAGGTGGTAAAAGCTACCTCATCCCAAGGGTTCTAAGAGCTAGGCTATATAAGATAGGTAAGATGGGCGTAGAATCGAACTCTCGTTCCCACCCTACGACTAGTAGTGTGCTCACACCTCTTTGACTCTTGCCCTCAGTCCTTTGGCTTGACTTTACTAAGACTTTCGTTTAGAACGGCAGCCTTTCTTTCCTTTCCTTTCGCCTATCGTTGTCAAGCTAGCCTTGGGATTTCAAAGAGCTGCTTACCTTGTACTTCTTTCTTCGATCTATTTGTCCACTAGGAGCGGATGAGATGATTCCAAATTGTTCAAGTGGACTAGGGCCCTTCTTCCATGAGCTGCTCTCCTTGGAACGATGTATTCAATGGGGACCAATTCTATGCGAGCTCCTCTCTATCATGTGAGGGGTTCTGGCTTACATAAATCTCTTTGCTGAGCTTGGGCTGCATCTGAGGTTAGCTACTTTCCCCGTCCGGGCAGCGAACGCTTTCAAGACGGTTTGCAGAAATGTAGTTGGCAGAAGCATCAAAAGAAGCAGCAAAAGAAGGGATCAAAGAGCCCGAAGCATCAATCTCTTTATCTCGGCTTCTGCAGCTGTTGAGAACTTCTAATATAAACCAACCTAAATCATGGACTCGAAGTAAGATAGGGTGCAGTTGTCCGATAGAAAGCAGGCGAAAGACTGATGGGCTAGATGATGACTTGCCCTAGCCGAGCCTAGGGCAAACTGCTTATTCTTTTTTCCTCTATGTTTGCAGTCCGTATCTAGGTATGTCAAGTGGTCCAAAGCGAGAGTCTTTCGGGTCTATACCCATAGCCCTTGCCCTTCTTTTGGTACAGTGTAAGAGTCCCGGGCGGAATTCTTTTCTATTTATCATCCCGTACTCTCATTCCAACTTCTCTTAGTCAGTCTTTTATTTGATTCTGTCTTATCTTTGTTAGGATTCTAAGCCTTTTCCCTTTCGTCTCTCGTTTATCCTTCATTTGGTAAGTAGATCGGGCCTATCTTCTTTCAGATCGTTTACCATTGTACTTTCTTTCTAGGTTCAGCCTTTTCTAATTCCCCTAGGGCTTTTCTTGTTAAGTCCCGTAGTCGTCCTATCTGTTCATTCCGTCTAATAAGTGTTGGAATCTTTCGCAGCTTTCCCTTACGTAAGCATTTTCTTCCATCTTACTTTCTTAGCCAGCCACGCCGCCCCCACAAGGGTAGAATTCCTCTCAAACCTTTCATCCTCTCTTTCTTTGTCTCCTTATACTTGGAGTAACGGTTTCCAGAAGCAGGTGCATGTCCGGAAGCAGCTAGGAATCAAGCTCCTTTTACGTAAGCAAGTTCAAGAGTGCCAGGCTGGCCCGGATTCACCTATCTTTTATAAGAGATTTCCCGACAACTCAACAACTACTTGAACTATAGGAGCGGTACGAGCTACTAATAGGCTTACTAAAAAATAAAGGCTATTTGAGATCCTTGAAAAAGGCTCAAGTACTCTGACCCATGAGACCTATTAAGGAAGACCCATTAATGAAGGGGAACTCATTCCAGATATCGATTAACTCCTCGCCAACCTACCCCTAGACCAACGGATTGACCTGCTGACCCCGCGACTTCATTGGCTTCACGGACCTTGCTTTGATTTCCAATCACTGACTTAACCAAATCAAAGACCAGATATAAGTGGTAAAGGGGACGACCGTCCCTATTCGAAGCGGAAAACGTTGATTGACCCTTTCCATCGTGACCCATGTTTGCTTGTGCGCGTCTTGCCTTTTTTAAATACGAGGTGAAAGAGAGACGAGTACGAGCTTCAGAACTTCTAGACAAGGGGATTCTTATAGGCCAATACGCCTATTCCGAGTATGACGATAGCCATTCTGCCGATGGTGTCTTTGGTCAAGCTCAAAAGAAAAGTTCCTCTTTTAGGAAGAGTCACTGTGCCCGGAACTTCAAATACCGAGTTCGATTGATAATGCGATTTCGCTTTAGGTTCCTGTCCCTGCCCTAGCTGTGCTCTTGACTTAATGATAGTGAGAAAATACGAAGTAGTCTTCTTTCCTTCTCTTTTCTTATTTCTTTTTCAGGGCCGGGGCGAGCGCACTTTACTAATAGTTTAGTTTAGAAAGGGGTCAACTCTTCTATCTTCCAATTCCCTTCTTCACTTAATAACTTACAGAATGACTGCCAGAATGACAGTCAAAGAGACAGACCGACTGCTCTATCTATAACTAGGGATGAGCTGACGACCATATTCGGGATACCTTCACCTGGACAAAACCCAGACACTGGACCTTGACCAGCCTATTCTTTTTATTGTAAACTTGGCTATTGCCATATACCTCCTCTTTTGAATATGAAGTTCTATTAATTCCTCCTTATGCTATCCTATTCCCCCATTCACGCCTCTCTTATATCTTCTAATTGAATTTACCTTCCCCGGCTCAAAAAGAGGTCATTCTTCAGATCTTTGTTGATTGGCCGGCTAATATGGGATAACCTATTTTACTCGTAGGTGCTCCCCGAGGGGTCACTATCTTCAAGATCCTTATCATTTCACGGGTTTCCAAGACCAAGGAAGCCTGAACAGACTTCATCCTCAGCTACCTCATCCAAACTTCTAAACCAAGAGAAGCGGGAGATTTTCGGAAGGAGAAAAAACTGGGAAGTCGGGTCGATTGTACAAAGGCTCAAAGAGTTCATTGGTGCGAAATCGGCAGACCTAAGATTTGACATTAAGGTCTAAGCGTGCTTGCTTTTCGCACCGGCACAGCAGAATGAGAAGCTGCTCGGGTCGTAAGGCTTCTTTCCATCCCGTTCCCTATGGACGTTCCTGGATCGGTCTTCCAATTGGTTTTCTACTTACCTGGCTTTCCTGCACCTTGCTCCTACGCTTCCGGATCCTCCTACTTCTTGTGTCTACGCTACAGCTCATGCCAAAGAAGGACCGACTTCGGTAGCCAACCAAGGAAGGGACCAAGCACTAAGAGCTCCACCTACTTACTGCTTGAGCCGATACCGCTCCCGCACTTGCAAGAAGAAGAGGGCCCACTTATCGACTGAAGCAAAATTCTGCATCCAAACCAAAACAAAAGCTCCTGTTTTCCCCTAATCTTAAGAATCCGAAGCTTAAGCCAAATCTTAAAATAGAGGGGAATAAAAAATTCCAGTAGCCAAGCTAATGTGGGGTCTATTACCACAATAAGAATACGCGCAATCCGGGGCATTCTGCAGTTGAAGTTGATGATTTGTTTTCCAATTTTTTGTTGTCTGTCTGTTTGAAAAGTATGTAGGATTCGATCCACCTTAAGCTATGGACCCTGAGCCTGTTCGTTCCTAAAGCATAGGCTATAGTACCCAATCCAACGTATAAAGAAGCCTAGGCCGACGCCGAATCTGCACCTGCGGAATGAATATAAAAAATATTAAAAATCAGAAAATTAATAATACGTAAAGAAAGGTACAACTATAAAAGAATGCTTCTCTTGGAGACCTTCGACCTATTTCCCTACTAACAAATAAGAATCACTGAACCAACTTGAATGGAATTGATATACCGTGATGAATCAGGATTAGGTTGGTGTTCAGTGTAGTAGAAAAGATGGTTCCTGAACGGGAGGTACGTTTGGTCCCTTGTTACATTGCCTTTTCCTATCTTTATGGTCTGAGACATCAAGTCGTATCGCCGCTTTGATTTGCTTTGAAAGAGGTCTGCGTTCTTATGGCGTTTAACCCTTATTCGAGGGGAGCCGGTCTGCTTCACATGGATCCCCCGCCTCGTTGGAGTTCTTGTTCCTGAGCTTCATCTCCCTCCATTTTACTGCCGTCTTAGGAGTTGGATGGAATCCCTTCTCTGAAGGGTAGCCGTAGGGACACCTCCGTCTGGATTGAATCCTTCGCCATTATTGAGAAAGGATATTCCTGAGAGAACTTTCTAAGTAGTCAACCTCCGGTTCACTTCACTCGCTTACAGGTCACTTCACTTTCTTTAGAGAGTCAGCCTCTTTCTTACTGATAGGAAAAAAAGAAAGAGAAAAAAGCGGCTAGCCTTTGCTCTGTCGTCTTGCTCGTGCAATCAACGAAAAAATCCTTCGCGTTACGCTAGCTTTGGTTGCTAAGCAAGCCAGGTTCTCCGGGCACTACGGTAGAACGTGGATCGATCATGATGAGAATGGACTTCCCCGTAATGTAATAGAAGAGTCACAGTATAGTTATCCGGGCTTTCCCCCTTCTCGACCAGACGAAGGAGATATGAATTCCATTCAGGCGAGTAAGGGCTTGGCCCTGTGTTCTCTCCTGGTCGGGTCGGAGGCGAAGACTGGCAAAGTTCATCATTCAGTGGTGGGGTGTTCATAGAAAAGAAGGTGTCGCCCAATGAGTGGAAGATTTTTTTGGATGGAGTCTCACTTGGATGCTGGGGAGATCCATAGATCTGGATAGAGTCTCGCTCATAGAGGAAGAGTACGCGCGCTAGCGCGCTACGGCTTACGCAGTTGATCGGATCAGATAGCCCTTCGGGCAACCAACCAAACCCGGCACATAAAATTCCATTCCGAGAACTTGGAGGTATGGCTGAGTGGCTTAAGGCATTGGTTTGCTAAATCGACATACAAGAAGATTGTATCATGGGTTCGAATCCCATTTCCTCCGGCACGGAAGTGGAACGGGCGGGCGAAATTACGTGAGAGAAAGAACCTCTTGGTGGAATTCCCCGGAGGACAGAATAGCACTACTTAGTGACTAGGAGCGGAGAGCCCCTTACGCGTTCTTTTTGTTTGACCGGCCTATCTTCTTTTTAGTTGCAAGCTCCCTCCGGCCGTCCAGCCCCTGGCTGGCTCTCGGCTCTTTAGTATGTTGGGAGATTAGGCGGTAGTTGAAAGAGCTGCTCGAAAGCTTGACGAACAAGTGAAAAAGCCCAACCTCTTTTTTTTAGTTTAGTAAAGGGCTTTTCCCTTACTAATCAAGTGGTAAGGTAGGGCGCTATTCGATGAAGAAAACAGACTTTAGGAAAGTGGTTCAGGTAGCTCAGCTGGTTAGAGCAAAGGACTGAAAATCCTTGTGTCAGTGGTTCGAATCCACTTCTAAGCGGGCGAAGGCTGTCCTTTGGACACGTAGCCGGGAGCGAGCCGGATTTTGAAATGAAAGTGAAAGAGGAAGCAAAAAAAAATGTGAGCGCTCCTGCACTATACGGCTTTTTGGCCTCGCCCTATCTTGCTGGAGGCAGATTTTATAAAAAAAAGGGGGTGTTGGATTGGTTCTCGCGTCCCTGTGCCCAAAAGGATGGGCGAGTTCGGTTTGAGTGTTCATCGATCGGGTGGATCTATATGCTTCGGGGGGTGAGACGAGGTGTAGCGCAGTCTGGTCAGCGCATCTGTTTTGGGTACAGAGGGCCATAGGTTCGAATCCTGTCACCTTGATGTGGTGAAAAAGACCGATTCAACGAGATACGCCTTGCCTGCATTAAGATTTAAAACGTGTCGTCTACTTTCAGGAAATGTTTGGAACAGAGAACTTACAATAATACAACGCCGCATTCTACGAAGATTTCGGAACAAAAAGAGATCTATTAAGAGAAAGATTTATCCGAGAGAAAATCTTAACAGTTACATCCAATCACAAACTACACGAAAGTTGCCCCTTTTTCATGGGGATTTACCCATCACAGAGATGCACAGAGGAACAGAACGAACTTCATATATCCCTTTTCTACTCAATCCAGAAACAAGATCGGACGTTATTCCGGTTCGTCTCCATTTTCGTGAAACTATTCCTCAAGCAAGGCAGCCGATAAGTCATCGAAGGATTTGTGTGAATAATGTAATAGTGAGCATTACTCATTTTAAAGTATCCCACGGTGATATAATATCTTTTCAAGAAAATGATGCGAGAACCCGCGGTGAAGAAATAAGGAGATCTTTCTATATCGAAATATCAGTTGATAAAATCATAGGAAAATTCCTGGATCACCCGGTAAGAATGTGGAGAAGAACCAAAACAGAATGGTTCCGCCTACTCAAAACTAAGAGGGGATGCCGCCTACTACTAAAATCCCGGTTTTTGCAACAGTTACGTTCTTCTATGCAAGAAGAAGACTTAGAAAGAACAAAGAAGTTTGGATCCGAAAAAGTATGCTTAGGCAGTTTCTTCGCTGAGCACAACATAATTAAGAGGAATTTGTATCATTTCAAATCCCTATTCTTATCGAAGAGAAGGAACGAGAAAACCCGAAATCTTCCTACTCGAGCAAGAAGTGCTATAGTTTACAACTCTTCTTTATATAGTAATTCGACCTATTGCTTCGCATCCCCCCATCAGTTTACTATGAAGAGAAAAATAAAAAGGATCGAACTACCTACTCATTATTCGGAGGTGAATCATAGAACACCAAAAGCTGTGGTATCTTATGGACCTAACATAGGTCACATCCCTCACGACATAAGATTGAAAGATCCAAACCTTCCTCTTCGGAGCGGAAACGGACGTGGCCAAAACATATAAAGATCGGCGTAGTCGCTCATAGGGACATATCTATCCGGATAGAGGATAGTCTAGATCGATCCATAGAGAGATCTCTCTCCATATAGATAGGTATCTCCGTAGATAGAGATAAAGATAGGGATTCATCTAGATCTTGATTCACTATTTCCATTTTTTTTTCTTGACGACACGTTTTAAATCTTAATGCAGGCAAGGAAACATTGTTTTTCAATTATGACTTGCTGGGTCGAAGCGTAGACGAGCGAGCAGAGCCCAGGAAACAGGGAAGCCCGTCATAGAGCAGTCGACTAGAAGTAGAAGACTGCTGGCCTGAGAGAAGGCGGTCTCTCTCTGGAAACATGGCCCAATTTCTCTTCTTTCTTTTTGATTTCGGGTTTCTTTTTTTTGGGGGGGCCCCTCTAACGCTAGTGAAGGAGTCTATCTATCTCTCAAGGGGAGGTTGGTTTAGCTCAGACATACATCTATCTGGTTGCTTTCTCCGGGTTGCTCAGGCATTGGGAGGGATGCAGGCAAATCTTTAATTCATTTCCGGGAACGGGTGAGAAAGGGAATCCATTCATCCGCTTTAAGTGAATTATAGCAACCCGAAAACGGTCGAGTCGGAACCCTCTGCGCCTATAGTCTTCCATTTATGGAAGTCGGATCAAGTGATAGAAGAAGCCTGGCCTAACAACTCGTGGGGGAAACGGAATGGGCGACCGAGGGTGAAACGAACGAAAGGAGGTGGAATTTTTTTTTGTTGAGGGTTAATCGTCGATCGAATGAAGGCTTTATTGCTTCTCCGGTGGGGATCTCTACTTCTTCATTTCTCAAGGCCGGGAAGGAATCAATAGTTGTCGTTGGGAAGTATAAAGCCCGGCTGGCTATCTACTAAGAGCTACTAGTAGCTAATTGGTAATGCTCTAAACCGTAGAATCACAACAGCCCTTCTCGTTTCAAAGCAGTCGAACGTTCTGGATTCAAACCTTCGATCCTAAAAAAAACTCCTCCCCGTAAAGAAATCCGTTATGAATAGAAGTCGAGTGGTCATTATAGAGCAACAAAGGCGAGAAACGGGATACACGAACAAACAAGCCCGAGAAAGGACCCGAACGAACCTTGCCTTTTCCGAACAGCCCTTCCCTTGCCGTGCAACTGCAGCAGAGATGGGCTTATTCTCATCCGGTTGGAGCCAATCCTACTCTATGGATTATCCTCTACTGGCACCGCAACAACTTCTTCTTCCCGTTCCCGCCCCCTCTTAGTTTTGAGTAGGCGTTTGGGATGGATGGATGATTTCGAAAGGACGTGGGTCCGGTCGAGCCACTGAACACCATAAGGAGGAAATAAAGACGACTAATGAAGTTGGTTTTTTTTTATCGAGGGCGAGGAATGACCACTAGACCAAGACACAGGAAAAGGATAGAGAGATGGATGTTCACCCAACCAGATTGAAATGAATCTGAGTATTTGAGCCCCTCTCTTCCTTTAGCCAACCAACTTAGAAAGGCTTTAGCTCGATCGAAACTCTAGTCGTTAAAAGCAAGTCGTTAAGCTATAGTGTGTTCTCCTCTCTCCTTAGAGATCACGAAGGCACTAAAGAGCATTGAACCGAATCGGCGGCCATTGATTCATTAGATAGAGGGACCATTTTACTACTGACTGCATGAATGGATGAATCCCTCCGGTCAACTTGCCAAGGAAGAGAGTCGAAAGGATCGGTTTGTCCTGTGATGACGCTCCTTCTCTTCCAAATAGCCTTGAATGGAAAAATAGTGGTCGGCTTGCCCTTGTTCTCGCCTCTATTCTCGTCTTTTTCTCCTGTTTCCGCATCCCTTCCCAATGCCTGGGCAATCCAAAACCAACATTCTTAATTTTCCTGTGTGTGAGCCGGGGGCAAGGGAAGGGCTTCAGCCCGGATGGCATGGGTAGTCCTCGTCGTGAGTTGATCCGGTGAGAATGTTGTCGTCAACGTATAAAAGAAGGTGGGTAGGAGTTCTACCCACCCGAAAGGGCAACTCGCTTTCGAGAGTCTTTAATAAAGCAGTACTGATCCCAGAAAGACAGAAAGAAAGCTCCTTCACCATTGGCATTATGGGCTCATCTCAAAGCGACTGAACTGCCTTAATAAAGGGCTTTAGCGCGGAATTGCCATATATAAAGAACAACTAAGGTATACCCCATAGCTCCAACCAAGACATTGTTAAGCTAAACCTCATCTTTGCAAGAATAAGCTGCTAGAATCGGTTGCTATTAAAGAGAAGGGGTTGCATTGCAGCAATTATCCCACATTCAACTGAATGCCGAGCGGCAAGAGGGGTAGCTGGATCAGAGCGGGAGTTCGCCTAGCTAGTGTAAGCAGCAACTGCTTTAGCGGGAGCTGCTGCTAGTCAAGGAAGAGAAGGGCTGTTCTGACGAGTCCTCGGCAAGAACTTATGGAGCCCACGGTTTAAGAATTCCTAAAGAAAGACCCCTTGCCCCATCCAGCTCTCCCAACTACAAAGAGAAGACAGCCTATCCCTACTGCTACTAGGTAAGAAGAGCTAACAGCTAATACATTCTTCTCTCTCCTAGTGATCTACGACAACCCCCAGAGCAGGAATGAAAACCTTTCTTGGGGGATCGGATCCACCAAAGCCCATTCGCCTAGCAAGAGGAAGAGCAAGACCGGAGAGAGAGAATTAGTTAGAATCTATCCTACCGTGCTTCATATTTGTTAATTCATTTCTGGTTTAATTACAGGATACCTGTTATTCGAGTAGGTGATTTTGGATTAGCTCTTCGGATTTTGGGTTGTTTTACTCTCTTTCAAACACTAGACTTTCCAACCATTTTTGTGTGAAGGGGTACAATTCCCCATTCTTAGAAAGGGCAATAGGTGTACGCTGTGCACAAACGGGGCATGGTGATGGGAGCAAGGTCTGGACAAAGAAAACGAAATGAATCTGTGAACTTAAGTCTTAACTGCCCTTTCTGGGTCCTTTGTACGATTCCCGAGAACCGATACGGAACTATCCGAAAGCCCTCTCTAAGCCTTTTACCATCTAAAGTGTGTCCTCGTTGATTATAACAAAGAAAGTGTCCTTAGTTTTTCCAAATTTATCATTGTTGGTCCAGCCTTTGGGCATTATTTGCCTTATTGTTAGCCTTTCGATTTACAGCTAGCTCATTTGAATGTACATCTTATGCCTACAAAGAAGTACTAGTACACCATAGGTGGGTGAAAAAGTAAATTAAAAACAATGTTTACTTTATGTGCATGAAATATAGTATACTTACAAGTCGTAACCAGCCTTAATTATAAGTAGGGGTATAAATGAGTCGAACCGGGTTTTAGGTTGTTCAGGCTCAGCTCGTAAGCTTAGATCCATGCGCAAGGTAGGGCTCGAGCTCCATATGGGCCTTCAAGAGTCGGTTTGAGCTTGGGCTCGTTTAACATTGTTGAGCTCGAGTTCTTACTCTTATTAAAATTTAAACAAACTTAATTATATGGCCATAATTCAACCCAAGATTGCATGGCCAGATATTAAAGGTCCCCAAGTATCGTATGACTACACTTTTGCCCTCTCACGCATAAACAGGTTTTAAATAGTGACAACATATAAGAGGATTTGCAATCCTGGCCTACGTGGGATTAATAACACATAAACAAAGAAGAGTTACATATGTAATATCTTTACTTAAGCAACGATATTGTTAATAAATAAGTTGCTAGTTCTTATTTAATTAAATAACAATTTTTTAGTATGATTTGCTATAATAATGAACTAGAAAGAACATAAATTTTATTT
>MKEJ01042463.1:0-11016 GCA_001753735.1 Embelia ribes | reverse complement strand
TTTATCTCATAAAATCACTGTTCAATATTATACAAAGATGCAACAGTGTTACTACAGTGATAGCATAAAATTTTGGGGCCTTATAGAGATGGTAATGATTACCCTTTGTAGACATCTTTAGGGATACACATACTGGTGAATCTTCCCAAGTTCATAACTCATCAGCTAAATCATCAAAGAATTTCTAGATATCTGTGGTACGCTTATTGAAATGATTTTCGCTACACATGGAGGAATTCATTTGTTTCAATTCAATACATAATGATATATGGAAGAATTTAATCAACCACCACTTATCGTAACCATGGTGGGAACAAGTAAGAAGCATTTCCTTCAAAAATTCCCAAGATCAGAAAAATTTCTCGAAAGTTAGAATGGTGAATTGGGAAATTCACTCTTGATATTTGAGTGTTTACTGATGAAGGAAGTATTTGTTCTGAAACACTCATTGCTTCTCTTTCCAAGTTCCTATACAATACAAAAAAAAAGTGAATTAACGCAGGCTTTGGCTTTTCTTTTGAAGGCAAAAAAAAAAACCTAAGGCAATCAGTGTCAGGATCAATGAATGGATCTCCAAAAGTAGAGCAGATAGAAACAAAGTAGTTCATAAAGTTGTAAGCACTCTCGGCCTCCAATCCGTTAAACTCAGGTAGGAAATGTATCATCCATGCCTTTAATTTAAATACCCTTTGCTAATTTTTAGGAAAAATATTGCACAATGGTATGCTTTTTTTAAGGCCAAAGTACACATTCAGCAGGAAAAAATACAAGATTGATTGGAGGAGGTGCCTGCTAAACCGAGGGAGGTACCTGATAAACCAGGGGAGGTACTTGGTTACTAGTTACAGGAAGTTGGTTCCGTTGAGGAGTAGGAGAAGGATTATTCAGAAAATTTCAACCACCTAGATTGTCAAAGCCAGGTGGGGCATTAATATCCCCATTGCCATGTGCACTCATCACAAGAGGCGTAAGAGGATAAGAGTGGGTCTTGCATTGTATGAGCCGCTTGTGCAGATGTGTAAAAGGTGGAATTTTAAAATTTTACTAATTACAATCTACAGGTATGTAAATTCTATCGAACGAAGTGTGGATAAAAAATTCTTAGTACTCTATGTAGGGAGTCCCTAGCAATACTAAAAGTTTGATAGCTTTGAAAATATACAAATTATATTACCTAACAAGCGCGCTAGAAAGTGATATAGTTTTACCAGTAAATATCGGATTCATTATTCTTCGAGATTCTTACTGATCTAAGTTATACAAATATATTTTTAACCACACAACTCAATTTCTAAAATTCAATTTTAATAACCAACTGATTAAATTATTCATACTCTTAAGTGCTCCATAGAACTCCACCTATATATTTCACGATACATAGCATGTCCCATATCAGGATAAAAAATGAGGGTTGCGGAAGATTGACGGTCAGCTATAAAAAACAATCACACCATATAAAATAGAACCAAATAACAATTTTGTTGTGGCGTTCCCTACTCAGCGACGCGTTACATCGGATCCCGGGTGTGGTATTAAATTGGTAAGGGCTGAGGCATTCTTTTCATAACGCGTCGCATCGGACTCCAGGTATAGTATTAAATTGGCAAGGGTGCAAGTTAGAGCGTTCCCCTAAAGCCATACATTACATCGATGCCTGGGTGTAGTGGAAATATGTAAGGGTTCTCGCATTTTAATGGAAGGGTGTTGGTAAAGACGTTAGTCCATGAGAATAGGATTCGTCTAACATCTTGGAATATAGAGTCCTTGATTGGTCGACTATCAAAGATTGGAGAAGTAATGAATAAAAGAAAAATAAGTATTTTATACATTCAGGAGACTAAATGGATAAGTAAGAAAACCAAAGACATAGCTCTGTGGGCTTATAAGTTATAGTATACTGGTAAAGAAAAGAACATAAATGGGGTTGGCATAATCATATCTAAGAGTTTACAGAAAGATATTGTCGATGTGAGGCGAAAGTGTGATCGAATTTTACGTATTAAGTTTGTAATTGGGAAGAAAATTATAAATGTGCTAAGTATTTTGCATCCCAAATAGGTTAGATAAGATTAATAAGAAAAAATTTTGAGATGATTTAAATGAAGAGGTACAAGGAATACCTCCTAGTGAGAAGTTATCCATTGTGGGGAACTTAAATTGACATGTGGGCGAAAGCCAAGACGATTTTAAGGATGTGCATGCAGGATATGGTTTTGGGGATAGAAATAGTGCCGGAGATGACATTTTGGGTATTGCTATACCATATGACTTAATGCTAGTAAATACGTTGTTTAAAAAAGAGAATCACATTTAGTAATATATGGAATCAGCGGAAATGCTAGCCAAATGATTTCTTCATAACTAGGAAAGTGGATAAAATGATATGTAAGGACTGTAAAGTTTTCCCTAGAGAGAGGGTCGCTACCCAACATAGACTTTTAGTAATGGATATTTGTATCCAAATCTGGCAAAAAAAGGAAGCCAAGTTCAAAAACTGAAGATTAATGGTGGAAGTTGAAGGGTATGGAAATAATAGCCTTCAAAGACAAGGTAGTTTAAAAGACTAATTGGGAGAGTGAAATTGAAATAAATGTAATATGGGGAAAGATAGCACAATGTAAAAATGGTAGTTAAGGAGATGCTAGGGAAATATAGATGAAAAGCACCCCTGGAAAAGAATCTTAGTGGTGAATTGATGAGGTAAAAGTAGTGGTTAAAGCAAAATAATGCAATTATAAAGAGCTCAAAAAGTGTAGGGATTATCAAGGCATGAGAGAAACAAACAAACAAAGAAGGAAGTAAAAAAAAAAAACATTTAAGATGCAAAATATAAAGTTCATAAGGAATTTTATAAAAGATTGGATACAAATGAGAGAGAAAATGAGTTGTATAGAATTGCAAGACTAAATGATAAGAATAGTAAGGATTTAAATGGTGTGAGGTGTATAAAAAGGGAGAATGACAAAATTTTTGGTAAAAAATAAGGAGATCAAATAACGATGGAGAGATTATTTTGACAAACTCTTTAATTGTGATCAATAAAGTAATTTAAGTAATATTATTATTTTTTTGGAGAAAGTTAAATGTAACTTTATTTTAAGGATTAGAGAGTGTGAGGTTAAAGAAAATTTAAGAAAAATGAAAATGAACAAATCAGTGAGATCGGATGGCAATTCTATTAAGGTTTGGAAAGTTATGGGTAAAGTAGGTATAAAATGATTAACAACTTATTCAACAAAATATGGCGCAATGGGAATATTGCCAATGAATGGAGAAAGGGTACTTTATTGCCTTTATATAAGAATAAAAGCGATATACAGAACTATTCAAATTATCGTCGAATTTAACTCATAAGTCATACAATGCAGTTGTGGGAGAGAGTAATTTAGTATAGGTTAATAGACAAATTACGATTTAGGAAAATCAGTTTGGGCTTATATGGAAAAAATCAACTACAGAAGTAGTTCATTTATTGTGACAACTGATTAAAAGATATAGAAAGGGAAAAAAAGACCTACATATAATTTTTATTGACTTGGGGAAGGTTTATAATAAAGTTCCGAAAAAGCTACTTTGGTGGGTTTTGACAAAGAAATTACTTCCCTTAAATATATAAATATTTTATCAAGAATTTGAATGAGGGTGCAATTACCAATATCAAAACATGTGGCGGCTTGTCGTCCCATGTTCCTATTGTAATAGGGTTGTATCAAGGCTCAACACTAAGCTCATTCTTGCTTGTAATAGTAATGAATAAGCTGGAAAAACACATGCAAACCGAAGTTCCATGGTGTATATTATTTGTTGAGATATAGTTTTCGTTGATGAGATTAGAGTAGGTATAAGTGATAAACTGGAATTATGAAGATTTACTTTAAAATCTTGCAGTTTTGAGCTTAATAGGTTAAAAAATTAATATATGAAGTGTTGTTTCAGTGGACGGCGTATAGTGGACCCTACTATGGTTAATTTAGCCGGGGAGCTGGTACTAAAGACTAATCATTTTTTATATCTAATATCAATTCTTCAAAGTAACGGTAGGATATAAAGAAATGTTAATCATAGAGCCCAAGTAGGATAGATAGAGTGGTGAAGTGTATCTGGTTATATGACCATAATAAACCTCAACAGTTAAAAGGAAAATTTTATAAAACTGCAGTTCGACCAGCTTTACTATTTGGAAGTGGGTGATGGGTTACTAAGAAATAAGATAAATACAGATAAGTGTAGTAGAAATACGTATATTGAGGTGGATATATGGGAAGATTAGAAAAGATATGATTAGAAATTAAAAGATTCGGGTTCAATTAGGAGTGACAAAAATTAGGTATAAGATGAGAGAAAACACTTTAAGATGATTTGGACATATAAGAAGGAGATTTGAGAGTACATCAATTAGAAAATACGAGAGTACTGGGGTGAGAATGGAAAGACTTTTAAATACATTGATACAAAGGCAAAAAAAAGACATGTGTATTATAATGTTGGACAAACAAATAACTTTCGACATGAATGAGTAGTGTCAAAAAATTTATGTCAACGATCCGACGTAATGTCTTGTTTCATTTTTTTTAACTTACTTCAATTGGTTAGGATTTTCAAGACTTGAATAATAATGATGATACTCCTAAGTGCTCCTTAGTTGGTATTGGTACAATAAAATTTTAATACTAAGTTTCTAAATGATTTAACAATATTTATACACTTGTCCTTAAATTAAATTACTCCCTCCCCCCCCAAAAAAAAAAAAATTATCCGATTAATGAAATGTGCATAAGTTTATTTATAAATTATTGATGTTTCTAATCTGATCTATGTCAACCTAGTATGCATCAGAAATTTGTTAGATTCTATAATTATACCTAGACAATATGTAATATACTCAGACAGATTGAACCTAAATAATATAAATAAAAATCAATTATATTTCAGTTTTGTAAAAACCAATCTATTAATTAACATTGGAGATTCCTTTCATCTATATTCATCACCTAGGCAACTAATTTAACTTACCATAATGTAAGAAGAAGTAATAATATTTGATGAGAAAGACATTGAAGAAAACATAACAATTTTTAATATATAAATGGAGCGTTGTTTTCCATGGTGAAATTGCTTCAACTTTTTATTATGTCAAAAATGCCCTTTTGCATTTTATAAATTATGATTTTATACAACTTAATTTCTACCAAAATACGATTACATAGGAATAAAAAAGTAAAAATGAATTTTACACAAACCTACGTTCTCAACTACCGCTTGCAACTGCACTCTCTCTCTTTCTCTTTCTCTTTCTCTTTCTCTTTCTCTATCTCTATCTCTATCTCTCTCCCTTCCACCCATCCTCCAGATTTCACCCTTCCCCTCAACCCTCCAGTTCATCAACCTCTCTTCCCAATCCCGTCCTCCACCACAAGCCTCTACCCTGTCTCTTCTCCTATCATCCGTGTTCGTTAGGTTATCCATCTCTATCTCTTTCTTTATCTCTCTATCTATATATAAAAGAAATAATTTTTTAACCAAATTTTTGTACATGTATTTACCCTTTTTTTTTAAATTGTACATCAAACGACAATTGATTTATAAAATTCATTTTTCACACGCGTAGCATGTGTCACATTAGCTAGTTAATAATAAAGTCAATCAACACTAATCAATAAAGTATTAAGCCAAAAATAACTCAAGAACTTGTACTAAAAAAAATAAATAAAAAAAAAGAAATCGCCTATGTCTCCTTCAGGAGCAAAACAAGAAGAGCTATATGATTTAGGGTTAGGAACCTATTTAAATTCTCTACACTGGGTAAAAAGACTACCCTATCCTTATGAGTGTTTTTACACTTAAAAATGGACTAAAATAATAGAGTATAAAATAGATGGCCCCGTTAAGCTATCATGTGCAAGGAACTTATCTGGTTTTAACCTTCTCAATTGATTGCACCATAGTCCTAATCGATCAAGAATCCGTAACATGAATGGTCACTTGTTTTGCTTTTAATTTCTTTAATTATCAAGTTTTCAATTTCAAACCCTCAAGTTTCAGTGCTTAAAGATCTTCTATTACTTGTTAGTGCTTTGTTTCTTTAACGAAATTCATGATAAGTTCCTAAAGCTGGTAATTTTACCTTTTTAACATCAAATACATGAAACACACACAAAAATCTGTAATATAGAAATATAACAAATTTATATATGCTAAAAATGCAAGATAAATAACCTAAAATGCTTCATATTAACCCATATTTTACACTTTTGTAGCTGATTCGGATTACCCAAATTTGAGTCACTATCATTCCTTAAATATATAAAATAATATATTCTCTTTCATGTCTAATTATTTCATAATTATATTTTTAAATATTTAATATATTCTCTTATGGAGATTGTTTAATATTTACATGGCATCTGATTATCGTAATTTCTCAATCTTCTGAAATTGATATTGGTGGTATTTAAAACCCTAACTTGAATTATAAGTTAAGATTATACATACTTCCATTACGACTAGTAGATCACGAGTTCGTCCCATTGGAAACAACATGTTTGGAAATTGGTGTAAGGTTGCTTATATTAGACCATCTTAGACTCCGCAATGTGAGAAATGTGTGCACTAGATTGTCTATATATATAATCTATTCTCTCTATTTCACTTTACTAGTATTATTAACTAAAATATAAATATAAGCATTTTAATATAATTAATTATTAAATATAAATTAAAGTTTATATTTAATATTTAAAAATAATTATTGAATATAAAAGCACTAAATATGACATATAGATTTAAAATTTAAGTATATAAAATAATTTTAATGTTTAAAAATAATAAATAATACTAACTGCTATTAGTATTTATCAATAATTTTATTTTCCAAATTATATAATAAACATATAAAATTAAAATTTTAACATATAAATTTTTATTAATTATTAAAATCAAAATTTAATATATAATATATGATTTTAATGTTTAATACTACGAAATAATAATTTTTTATTAAGAAATTCTATTTACCTTTTTTCAATTTTTATAGGATTCTATCAATATTTTCCTTCTTTCTCCTTTCTTGTCTCACCTTTGGTCTTTCTTTTTAAAGTAGAAATTCTATTTATATTTTTTTATTTTATAAAAAGTAGTTTATAATAAAGTAAAATATTATTGTGCAATTGTGTTGTTGGTATTCTAAGAAAGAAATGTTAAAAAAAATAGTATTTTAATAAACTAGAGACCATGATAAATAAGATGATAACAAATAAATATTCTATAAAATAAAAATAAGATACATTTTGTATGTAATTTAAAGCATGTATTAAGAGAATATGTTGGAATGATCTAAAATTAGATTTGACGGTGATAATGGGTCACATAAGTATATTTTTTTTGTTGGAGGTGAAAAAGTATACTTTTAAGTAACACTTATAAGTATTATACGTACATTGGTAGAAATTGAAAAAGTATATTTTTTTTATATTGAGAATTGTGAAAAGTAATTAGTAATAAGGTAAAATATGAGAAAGTACATTTTATTGAAAAAAGCAACAAAATTTTTATTTAGATTGTACTACTTATTAATTATTCTTTTTGTTACATTTTTATGAAATTGTACTTTTACGCATTAATTATTATTTTTTATTTAGTGTAAAAGTAAATTTGTTGCCAAAAAAGCCTATTTGATTAGGGTGCTATTATCCTAATAGGGTTCTTGGAACTTGGTTAATATTAATGTTGAAAGAGCCATCTAACAATACAAACATTGGTGTTATAGTGGTAGACAAATTTCAAGTTACGAAAACAAAATCTATCATATGCAATTACAAAATTAATCCACGAAATGAATTATATTTTGTGGTTAGAATTAGTCTTCTATGGTCATACCAAAATTGTGATATCAGGACCTCTTTCTAGTATTAGTGAGTCTAAGCCCATCAAGTGCATTCACATAAGAGTTTCTAAGCCCTTGAATTATACAATTTAATGTGTGAATACAATTATTGCGACAATTATTATATTATTGCTAATAAATTGTGATTTGTTAATTATCGGTATAAACAATATTGTGCTATTGTGGAAAATTTGTGGTAAGCATGTACAGTTAATTTGCGGTACATAATGTTATATATTGTACATTGGCATACTCATACACGAGCGTATACATCATTATTGTGATCTATTTGTGAAAATTTTGTGTTTTAAAAAGAACATGTGCATTGGGAATAAATTGAGTCTTTTCATTTTTTTCGGGCAAGGTCAACTTTTCCCTAAATCTTTGTGATTTTTGTGATTCAAACCAATGATTCTTGGGTCCTAGGAGTGATGCAAACTGGGGTTTATCGGGCCCATTTGCGAAAGATCTTAGTTCCAAATTTTGTAAGTCTTGGAAAAAAATTGTAATTTGTGAAAATATTTGTGATTGTAAAATTATTTGTGATTTTGTAAAAACCTTTGTGACTATGTGAAACAAATTGTGATTTGTGAAAAAGTGGGGGAATTACATAGCATGTCTCATTCGACATTACATGAGCATACATATCATGTAGGCACTTAAATTTCTTTTCAGAGTTATACCACTAATCAGACTGTGCAACTTTCCATTTTTCTTTCCAAATTGTGTTGCGATATTTCAGGCTTAGAAGCCCACACGGACTTTGGGGCATGACCTTAAACCATTGAGGGTCTAGGGCGACTCTGATTTATTTTGTGAGCTCATTGGGATTCACCGAGTCAGAGCTAGTATATATTTATGCATTTATTTTATGCGAGCCATATTTATATATTTATTCCTTTCATTATATTGTGTATTATTTTGGTTTTCAGTTTCTATTTCTTCATAGGTTCACGTTCCGGGGTTTATGAGGATTCGGAGTGTGATAATAATATAATCTAATTTATTAAAATAGAGTTACTCAAAATGAGAAGTTTTTTAGTGTTACATAAAATGTTTGAGATTTTTTTTAGACTAATTTAATATATTTAAAAAATTTGTATACTTATTATTTGTTTTGTTATTACTAACATCTAGTCTACAAGTTACACGAGTTGAATGAAAATGAAAATTATTAGTTTATATTTTTCTTAGCTATTTTATGGCATAGTGGTATTTTAGGAGTATGTGACGAATAAGTTTAATAAAAATTTTTCAATGCACGGGACAAATTTTTTTATTTATTCTTAGGAAAATGAGACTAAATTTTTTAATTAATTTTAATTTTAATTTATTTTTAATCATTTTATACTTAATAATATTTAGAGCAATTATATTATTGCAATATTTCTTAATAAAATAATATAATTTAATGAGTTTCATTTTTCCAGGAAGTTTAGATTGATGAAATTATATGATAAATTTATTATTTAGAAATCTGATATTCATAAGACACATGTCAACTAATTACATGTCAACTAATTACGTATATATTTATTAAAAATGTAGTAAAAATAGTTGAAAGAACAATTTTTTTATCTCCAACATAAACTAATTTTTTATTTTTTTTAATTATAATCATTATTTTTTTCCATTCATAGATTTGGTTTTGTTATATATTTTATATATTTCCAATAGTTAGATTTAGAGAAATTCTGTAATGGCAATATTTACAGATAAAGTAATTTATTTTTAATGGCAAAATTTTACCAAAAGTAAATATCTTTTCAAAAAAAAGATTAAATTTTTTTCTTTCACAAAGATGTTTACTTTTGATAAAAAACTTTATAAATTTTATTATGATAAAGTTTTTATAAGAAAATACGTAATGATTAGAGCGTAAACAATACATATATATATAACTCTCTTATAAACTTCAACTATTTTCCCTATTTGATAAATATTGGAGTAACATACTTTTCAAAAATAAATAGTGATAGTTTGATAAGTTAAAGAGAATAAATATATAACACTTATTGTTGGAGAGTAATTGATTTTTTCTTAAACACCAAAATAGTTTATGCATATATATATATGTAAAAAGATTGAGATATTAAATTAGTAAGATTTTGAAAAATATTATAGTAGATTATATTATATTATATTTATGTATATATTAATGTGATTACATACGGCAAAAGAATCTGTTGGCACTAGTTAAATAAACTATCAATCTATATATCCCAATTAGTGTGAAACTAAAGCGGAGAAAAATTAAACTTTTATATGAATGACATATATTGTAGTTATCTTATAGTAACGTTGTATAATTGTAAATGAGTTTTAGAATTATAAATTATATCTAATGGGTAATTCATATTTTTGATTTTTTTAAAAAAATTGTTGATTAATTGTACAAACTTTAACATGGAAGTATAATTATCAGTTTTTGGTTTGCAAGTTGTATAATTGTAAATAATTCCTATCATAATTTGAAAAATAAAACTCAAACTTGTTTGATTATGATATAGGTGAAACTTAATAATCATATGGTGTGACACAATATAAATAAAAGTTAAGAAAATAAATATTATTTTTTACGAAAGACCATAATAGTTGTAAAATTATTAGTTATTTATGTTTTATAATAGTTTGTGCTGCAATTTATTAAATTTGTGTATTTGTAACAAAAATTAATTTTTTTATGATCAACATTTTTAGTGTTTTGATTTTTAAACTTTCAAATTTTGAATATAGCATTTTCTTTAATGTATTGTAATAAAATTTCTTTATCATTTAGAGATAAATTGAAAATGTGATTTAAATTATGATAATAAATAAGTAATTAAGATCTGATTTTTTTCCCAACACAAAGTTATGAGAAAGGTAAACTCATACTAAATTTTAATCACAAATATTATAATATATATAGGTGTATTATAATACTATTTTTTTTTCGAAAATAAGATCTTATATTAAAATACAATGTGTAACACATACACTAACCACTTAGTATCTTAAACATCATCATGTGCAACTCATGTTATGGTCATCTAATATATATTTATATATATAGGTGTGTGGAAAATTTTCTTTTTCCAATATATATTATTCGCTGTCTTCAACATCTCGAGTTCAACCACTTTTTAGTGGGT
>MKEJ01042444.1:0-11691 GCA_001753735.1 Embelia ribes | reverse complement strand
TTCTACACCACATTTGTAAGGAGCACTACAAAATAATGAATAAATCCATGTCAAGAAGCAGGTGAAGTAGACCATTACGGTGTCAGTGAATTAAATGAGAAACCAATCTACAACTACCATATTCAGATAAATAACTCCAGCCAACCAGCCTCCACATTTTAACTCTTCGTCATTCATAATCAATATTTGCGCCGCCCTAGCCCTTCTTTTTCTACCCAACCCATCTCCGCTCCTTGCCGTCCACTCCACCCTCACCAAACACCAAGCACTCGCTCCAGCCAGTCATCGTGCTGCTCGCAACACCAATCGGTCTCACCGTCGCACCAGTACCTCCTCAGCCCGTCACCACTGCACCAACTAGCGTCCACTGTCGCACCATTACATTTGTGCCTCCTCAACCCGGTGAGTACAAGTTACATGTAGAATATTCACTCCTTAGAAATAGTATAAACTTATATGATTTAACCCAAGAATTTAACAGTTTCCTAGAGCATTTACACCAGTCTTTCTATTTTTAGGATTTGCCATCTTTGATTTCTCATTTAATAAATAAATAAGAAATCAAAATTTAGAAATGCTTCATTTTTTTTAATTGTTTTTCCGAAATACGGAAGTAAATTATTCACTCTCTCTTTTTAATTTTTTTCCATAAAAACTATAAAATCCTGATTAAATTAAAAAAAATTGTATTTTATTATATAATTTATTTTTTTTTATAATAATAATAGGGAAAAATATTGCGACCACACGTCGTTTCTGGTGGCGGACCGAGGGTAGGGGACCGAGCATTTTTGTTCTCCACGAGGAATAATTCTTTCTTGTTTCAGCGCGTGATAGACTTTATCGAAAAATTTAAATTTTTATATATATATGTTTATAGAAGTTTCGAAGATTAGGGGTGGTGCCCCGCCCGGTCTCTATCTTCATTTGGATAATTTATTTTTTTTTGTTCTTTATGCTTTTTATTCTTATATATATTATATTTGCCATTATCTTTTTTTTATTTTATTTTAACATTCTATTTAACTTTGTAGAACGGAAATGTGGGTTTGCTAGAGTTAGATATAGTCTCCCTTATAATTTTTAAGTGGCAAAATTTTTAATGTAAAATTTTTAATTTTTAATTTTAGTGCTAATTCTTTACCATAAAATATTTTTTTAAAAAATTTCAGTTACTCTCATAAATTATTTACTTATATATTCTCCATTCGTCCATGCCGTGCCTTTGTTTTAAATTCCGGACCGTAATTTTAAATTTAAATTGTTTTCACATCCTTAGAATTTTAATCCAATGAATCACACTTGACATGGGCTGCGTTTGGTGATATTGTTGTAAGACTTATTAACAATTAATCAAAGTTCTGATAAATATGTTAAATTAACACTTTATTCAGATTAAGGAGCTTCACTTAAGTAAATTTAACATTTTAACTTCTATTTTAAAGTTTCGGAAGAATTTAGGCCCCGTTTAGTTAACATTTTAATTTCCAAATTTTGAAAGCTGATGTTTTTTATTTTTTTTAACTCATTTCTACGCGAGGAAACTGTTTATGAGAAATAATTTTCAAATTGCAAAAGTTAGAAAAAAATGTAAAGAATTTTTAATTTTAAAATGCTAACTATTTTGTGCTATTTATGTGTTAATTATTTTTTTATATATGCATAATAATATATACATAATTTTGAAAATGTAAAGATCTAGTTAAAACTATGTTGAAGGATGCTCTATGTACAACTTTTATTTTATGTAATACTTATTATCTCATCTTGTGCTTTTATGAAAACAAAAATAACCAAGATTTTAGTTATTTTTGTGATATTTTAAATTAGAACTAAAAAGATAAGAGTAGAATACAAATAAGAACAAAATAAGTGAAATTTTTTAATTTTGAACATGAAAAAAAATAAAATTTTTCATAGTTTATAATATTCAAACATATATTTACTAGGATTCAAAAAAATAAAATAAAAACAAAAATTGAGAATAGTAAATTGAAGTATATTCATTTTTAAAAATATTATCCATTATTATTTTTCAACTGAAACTTGAAAACTTGAAAAGTAAGAAAAATGAATTTTCAAATTTATTCTTCCGAAAAAACGCAATTGCTAAATACTAGTCTAAAAAGCAGTGCTCCAAATAATTTTTTAATTTTTAATAATAATAATAAAAAATTAAAAGAAACATGCTAATTCAACCACTACTAGAACCCATCCATTAATAAAATCCTAGTTGTCCAAGTGTGGGCACAACTCTAAATAATAATTTATTTTTTTGACAAAATCCAAACCCAACCTCCCAAATTTGAAATTGGATTTCTAACCAACGATTATTAGTTATAAAAATAAAATTTTATAATAAAAAATTTTCAAAATAATTTTATAATTTTATTGAAATTTTTTTGTTACTGAAAAGTTATTTCCCACATTTTGACAATTTTTTATAGGCAATCTTAACCCTCCTAAACTAGCCAGACATTTATTTAAAATAAAAAACTAGGAAACAACTCAAATCCTAAACCGTGTTGTCAAAGATATCTCTGCCCCACCAAAATCTTTGTCCTCTTGTGTTGTCTCGCATATAAATTTGTAATTGTTAATTACACTTCGCCCGCATGAGGTTTTTGACAATTTCATAATACCTCCTGTAAATTATGATATTACACTTTACCCCCATGGTCCAAATAAAAGTTCGAACTGCACGTGAATTTACAGTGGTGCCCCCTGTCTCTTCAATTATTTTAATATAACTAATTATAAGAACTTATATTTTAGTGGGTAAAAAATACACAATGTTGCCCTTTTTGGCTCTAGTGTCGAACAAGCTCGCCATTTGCCTTATAAAAGGTTAAGGCATCAAAATACATAATTTCACTGCCAAAAATATATGGCTTGATTTTCCCTTTTAAATATTTTCTTATATATTTTTCTGATTTTTTGTTAATGTATATATATTATGTGTATCATGTGGCTAGTGGTAGATTATAGATCAACTGTTTAAAGCAAACATAATTTTGTGTTAGATCACATGTTTAACTTATGTCCCAATAATTTTTATCTTTCTCTGTTTGTTGCTATATGCACATATGTATTTTTTTTTTTTGGTAAATGAAACTTATAAAATGGTTAAGCACATAAAAATTTGTATTTTATTTTATAATTTTGTTAGTTCTTACATTATGTATATATCATTTCAAGAGTGAAAGCATACTCTATTGATTGGCTTTGATCATTGATAAAGTATTAGTTTGTTTTACTATTACTACCCTAAGTGAAACGTGGGCCTAGTTTTTTATAGACTAATTCAAAATTTGTTGCAAATATTTTTGTTACAATAAATACATAAAAAAAATGCTAAAAAAACTTATTAGACAGTTGGTGATATTCCCGTATAATTTTATAGGATACGTGTGAATGTATATTTGATAAAAATTCATATTAACTTTGAGGGTATATTTGCCATTGCATATGATATCAGAGCGCATATAAGACAATGTGTGTTGGCTTGTGGGATTTTCAGAATTTTAGATACGAGTTATAATTTATGCATATGTGGGCAGTGTTCTTGCGAGAGCACGTAAGCTCTCTATCAATCCACAACCAATATAAGCTCGATCGTATAATTAAAATATACGTTTATAAATTATTATAAATATATATATATACTTATATCTTAATTATAATTTTTTTAATCAATAACAATGACATATCTGGATTAATAATTTGTAAACATTAAAAGTGTGATTATAATATGTGGACGAAGTGAATAGAAGCCACGAAAGTTTCTATACCAGTTCAGAAAGTTGGCATCGATCCTCATGAATCAAATTATTTCTAATTATTCTTTTTGTTGATTAGCTTTAAAATAAATTATCGATAAGTATATATGTCACTATTTAACATAAAAAAAATTATTGGAACTTCATTTAAAACCGAATGTTATTAAATTGTTTAACATTTCCGCAATCACAGACTGCTACGCAATCCCGCGCCAACTAGTCAAATCATGTGCCATGATTTAAAAAAAATAAATAATAATAATAATAAAAAATGTGCCATGATTTCCACTTGTCATGAATTTGACTTTCTATTTTTTCCGATTCAAAAGAGTGCTATATAGTTTAATGTTGTGGAGAACATGGCAAGTAATTTAATGAATATTGTAATAACCATAGATTATGCAAAATAAATTTGGTCCATTTTTAAGGAATTTGTTCATTAAATTGGTATCCAAATAATGTTGCGAATACATGACACAGTGCATTATAGATGTGGGGCATATTAAATTGCTATCAATATCATTTTTAATTTATAAAAAAAGGTGCTTATTCTTTCAAAAATACCCTTTTTGATTTTAAAATTTTGGAATTTATACTCCTAAATCCCTTTTATAATTGGTTATATAATAAGGGCATAAAAGTAAATTGGCTCCCTCTCAAAACTTCCCGCATTTTCATCCATTTCACAACCGTTTAATTATTTTTTCGTCCTATCCATCTCTCTCCATTTTCCCCTAACCTTTCATCACCCCTCTCCAAGGCTCTAAGGCCCTCTTCAACAATCAAGAACTCATCCGCTTCTATCTCTAATCACTGTCAGCTTCAGAATTACACACGTATCACTTATGTATTAAGACGCTTATATGTATTAAGCAGGTAGAAATATTACCAACATATCAATTTGTGAAACAATGGCATATAAAATCTTACTCGTGAAATACTACAAACTTTAATTAAGGGATTAGCTCTCAACCGTAGATTTTTTTTTTTCTTGTAATATATTGATTTTTTTTTACGAAAATACCCTATTTTTTAGGATAAAATTATGATAAACTAAGTACAATTAACTGTAACCATTATCAAATAAAAAAATTATAAACCGTAAATTGTCATAGATTTATAATAATCTGTACTGAAAAAATAGTAATTTTTGTAATTAGAAGAAAAATAATTATTGTGAAACGATGAATTTGTTAATTAAGATGCCGATAAAATCTTAATTAAACGATGAATTTGTGAACCAATGACATATAAAATCTTACTCGTGAAATACTACAAACTTTAATTAAGGGATTAGCTCTCTAACTGTATTTTTTTTTTATTGCAATATATTTGAAATTTTTTACGAAACTGCAGTATTTTTTAGGATAAAATTATGATAAACTAAGTACAATTAACTGTAACCATTATCAAATAAAAAAATTATAAACCGTAAATTGTCATAGATTTATAATAATCTGTACTGAAAAAATAGTAATTTATTAAATTAGAAGAAAAATAATTAATGTAAAACAAGGAATTCGTTAATTAAGCTGCCGATAATCCCAATCCCCCTATCCTATGCATACACATGAAAGAGCGAAAAGGTTAAAGTCCTTCTTAACCTACGCCAACAAATCTAATCCTGCGCACCCTCTCCCCAACTCGCTCACGTCTCCGCCTCTCTACTTTTCCCCAATCAGGAACCGCCTCCGTCTTTTCTCTCCCATCTCTCTCTCTCTCTCTCTCTCTCTCTCGTTTTTATGCGCCCCTCTATCTCTATATATATATCTCCGCCTATACATACATACATGTGTAAACTAGGGTTTCTGATTTGAAAATTAGGGAATTGAGATTGCGCCGTACGCGTAGGGCCAAGGTTTGAAGCATCTCTCTCTCCATTTCTCTCTCTCGGTGTATGCGTACATACGCATGGAAGCTAGGGTTTTTGATTTGAGAAAGTAGGGTTTCGAAACTGCGATTGCGATGTTGAAGGCCGATGATAGGGCGACGATCTGGGGCCACGAGGGGTTCGAGTGCAGCGATGACGTGGCAGACGACGGTGATGGTGATGATGATCACATGACGATTGATCTGCAGGCTTTCTGGGATATACTCGATGAGAAAGATCCTCTTCAGGTTCGGATGATCCGTGTTGACTGTGTATTCTTATGATTCTGGTTTTGATTTGTGTATTTTTTTGTGTTATTTTTTGGACTTAGAATCGGCTCCTTTGCATTTTAGTATGCAGATTTTCTTATGTATCTGTATGTAGGAATTTCGTACGCATTTCCATTCATGTACTGATTGACATATAGCAGGAGGGAGATTATTTATTCTGATTTTTATATACTAAAATTAATTTTTCCACTCTTATGTGTCAAAACATAAATAGATATATGTAGAATTTCTTATATACATGTATGTACAAAATGTGCATCCTGACTAATTCTTTTCATGCATGTTTTCGCGAATGAAAACTTATAATAAATATCGTACTTGACATTTGTGTCAAATATATGAGGGTATAGATCGAGAATCCAAGGGGGTGCATTAGTGCAGTCCCATGATTCAATTTTACTACATTCTTCATTTCGTATCAAGTGATGTTTTGGAAAAACAAAATTTCATTTCATATTAAGTATCACTTTAGAAAATGAAGATTATATTTATTATTATTTTTAAATTATAATCCTATCAATTATTCAATATATTAATTGAATTTGAGTACTTTAATAAAGAATAATATGGTAAAATAATATTATTTTGTCCTATCAATGAGGCTATTTAACATTATTCTTAATTCTTGTGCTCGGCTTTTTTAAAACGACACTTAATATAAATGGAGGAAGAAAAAATGTGTTAAGGGAGACTGCCCAGCATGAATAATGACCAGCCCAAAAACCCATCATATTTGAGCCAATGATTTTTGAAATAACGGTTGAAATTAAAAAGCTAGACAAAGAATAAAATTTAAATTTAAAAAATTTCTTCTAATACTAACAATGATTTTAAAATAATCAGTTCAAATCTGATGGGTAACATCCACGCGAGTTACCCCTTATCCAAAAAAAATTAGGCAGCTCCTATATTGATGCAGCCTTCATGTCCGTAAATCAATGAATTCTACAACTAGTTGGGAAAATTTTAACGCTTGATACGCTTAGTGCATCATAATTAGTTCTCTTTTCCGCTTGCTCTTTAATCATTTTCGTAATTTTAATTATATCCTAGTAAGTGGAACTCGTGCACCAATTTTATAAAGTTACACCACTTGAATCCCACTTAACCTTTAAATCCTATCAAGTATTAATGGTTCAACTTCAATCATTACCAGAGGTCCAGAACAGCATATTGCGGAAAGTCCCCAAACCCCACCTTCTCAACGTTGATTTCTAGGAGTATTCGCAGTTCCGTTCGGATAGTTTATGATAAAAATTAGAAACCAAATTAATGACTAATTAACAATTCAATTTAGTTTGATTTAGAGAAAATCAAAAAGCAAAATCAATCCAAACCAAACCGATACTTAACGCTTCGATTTGGGCGATTTGACAGCTTGAAAATTAACAAAAGATTTAGCAAAAAAAATACAAAATGTGAAGCCTCTAATGTAACTGTAGACAGTAAAAAAGTTTGAAATTTTGTGCGCTACAGTAAAATATATGATATGCCTATACCATATTTATATGTATATAATATGCAATTTACATATTTATCCAAAGATTAATTATTGAAAATAAAGAGACTTCGCTAATCAATTAAAACTAAATTAAAAAAAAAAAAAGACAAAAGGAGAGTTGAAACTTAAACCAAATGAAATTATGAAATAAGTAAATGCTTATTAGGTATTATTTTCTTTTTTGTATATATATGAATATATATTATTGTTTTTTAACTTTAAGTATTGACAGTTCAATTCAATTTCGGCGGTTCGATTTTTACACTCTATGTTCGATTTGGTGTTTTTTCAGCCAAACCAAACCATTGTCAGTCGAATACGGTTTGACCCGTTTGGTAATCCCCCTATTGATTTCCATGAAAAAGCACAAGTCCACTAGTGCAGTAATACCAAAGATGGGAGTATTATTTCTAACATGTTTTCCCGCTTCACTTCTGATCAGGTGTCGTACTATCTGATTGCCAAATCTATGATCCTCCTAGCTCCGAACTTCCCTGAAAGACCAGGTAGTAGTTGCCACCCAAAAAATTTCCAATGCCTAAATCAAAAACTTATATAAAGAGCATTTTTGAGAATATGAAATAAGATGAGAGACAATATCAACTCTTCTACTCGGGGAGGGCACTAATACTATTTGCACAGCTAGTCCATTGTACAATCGCTTAATATACTGCGTAGACCATGGAAAATTGAGAATATAACACTTTTACCCCCTGGACAACGGTTTGAACATTTTCACTCTTTCAGTCTTGAACCACAATGGTTGCGACTATACTGGACATGGACTCCGAGCCAAACCTACTTCAAAATACAGTAAATTCATAACTTTCTCAAACAGGGATCTCAAGTGAACAAGTTTGTACAGTTTTGATATATGAAGTAAAGGGCATTTCAGAAGCAAAACTCCGACGAACAAATACAAAGTTTGTTGTTAACTCGGATGGGATCTGTTGGGTCCCGTTCATATATGCACAATATACTCTACACGAACGCCAGCCATATAAAGAGCATTCCGTATAGAAACAGAACTGTTAAAATTAATTCATATATGATCAGGTTGTTCATCAGTTTTGAGGCAGTATCTTGTTTCACTTCTCACAATAATAGAAACTTGGCCTACTTACTGATACCAATTTATAGACCAGGAGGTTTGAGAAGCGGTACCAAACTTAAAAGTACATCCACATCAATTGGAAGATTTAGAGCACGGCTAATAATTTCAGGTGTGGCGGTCTTGCCTTTCCAGGGGTTAAACCATGGGCCTCCACCAATTTCTACCGCGGCCATGTTGCTTGTCACATCCAAAATTAACTACAAAATGAAAATAACTCAACAGGTTAGGAAATTTGAGATCGCTAACAAGATTACATTATCCACGATTGTTAATGATGAGGAAATTGACATGATAGCAGTTAACACGGAAAGATTGAGGTATGGGGATTCCAAATCAAGGTTGAACACTAGTAATTTCAAATCTACAATGCGAAAGCAAACGGTAGAATAACTAATACACAAATATGTTTGAACTTGTAAAGAAACCACTGATCCACACACATTAAGTATCGAAATCCAACTAATTCGAAATCATCAAGTCAGTGAAACAACCTGATCTAATAGCACATGCCCAAAGAACAGATAAGACATGCAGACACGTTATAGGCTCTTAAGGTTCACAGGAACATATGAAATGTGCAACAGAGAGCTTAAGAACAAGAATATCACAATTTCATATGAAGATTCAAAAATTATAAGTCCAATATCTATTCATAAATGAAAAAGAGGATTATATATCTGGACACGTGTCCTTATCAAACTACAAAAAAGTATCAGGAAAACCACTTAAGCAGGACAGCTTAAATTTCTCGTAAAGTTGGGCTGCATCATTGATCACAATGTTGTAAAAACATTGGGAAGAAAATAACAGAGTGCATACAAAATTTGTAAATATAGAAAGATAAGGCATTAGATGCAGAATATTTGTCAGCTGTGGTCATAAGAATAATATAGAAAATAGCATTGAAGAGCTCCGTACTAAATTGATAATTCAGAGAAAACTTGCATCTCTTGGTTCATCATACTTTAGAAAACGCTATATAGAAACTACAACCTTCAAAATAAACAGATATTTTCCCAAGATCACTCCCTGAAACTATCATCTGATTCTGACGTCAGATATCTTCACCAAATTTCCTTTATCTTTCCTTTTCGCAGTCAATAGGAGGGATGGCATATATAAATAATAAAAATGAATATGGAAAACAACTAATAATCTGAAACAGATCCTTATCCTTCTTCTTTCAAGTGCAGTGACGGGCTAAACATTTTTTATCATGAAGAATTCAAGCTGCTGAAATTATACAATAAATAAATATATAGTTGGCTTAAAGGAACTCAAGTAATCGTATGATAGGCCGGATGAATCATCACTTCCCATAATAAATTTGTGAATAAAGTAGCAAGGTAACAAATAATCAAAATGCAAGAAATTGGTTAGGTTTCATGATAAAGTAGTGAAAACCCAGAATTCTAAAGGCTGAAAAGGAAACAACCTTTCCCTTACTGCCATTCTGTTTCCGTTCCCACAATTGCAGTCTCAAGTCACCACAACATGTATCCTTACAAGCTGGAGCCAGACCAGCTTCTGCAGTTGGAGCTCGCAGAGTTGTGCCTGGATCCTTTGTCGTTGCCTCTAGTTCTACCTGCACGAAGAAAGTGTTTTTTTTTTTTTTAAATCAGGAAGAAAAGAAATAACAATAACTACAATGATCCTGGGAAAAAAACTGCAGCATAATTGCATCTTTAAAGATAGTGTATGCATTCAAAGGCCAGACTAAAGCGGTTTCACCCGACAATAAAATAGAGAAGTTCTCTGCCAAATATGCCTGATTTATATGGACATCATATAGGTTAGATGGACCGAAGTAAAGATAGAGTAGATAGAAGATAGAGGAGTACCAAATGGGTTTCATTCTCTCCCGACATAATCCAATGACCCCATGGAGCAATATCAAAGTTAACAACTCCATTCCAGGGCACAAACTCATACAAAGTTCCTTCACAGTGAATCCCGATCTGGAAAAACATTGAGTGTCACCAAATTGTTCCCATTAAAGTGGCATAGAAACATGACGTCCCAATTCTAAATCTAAAGAGAATAAGAAAAGGACTCGCAGAAAATGCTGAATAAGAAAAGGACTCACAGAACATGCTGAAGAAAACATTTAACTCTAAGATCATGAAGAAGTTTCACGAGCATGGAAATGAGTTACAAGATTCATAAAGATCCTCAAAGCTACAAATCAGGAAATGGGATTTCTATTTAGAGGTTACAAGTGATAGAACAAAAAGAAGACTATTCTTTCGATGGAGACCAAATGACAAATATTTTTATCTCGACCCCTTATATCTAAGGAATTAGAGGAAGCATGATGAGATTCATCCTATTTTATTCAATCTGTAGTTTAACCTAATCAAAGTCATGACATCCCTCTTCTCATTACCATCAATGTCAAAATATGGATGGACTTTGCCAAAAAACTCGATAATGTGATATTACAACTACACCAACGGTTCATTACAAAGATAAGCGAGGGCTTAATTTAGCCAGTTTCCCAGAGCTCAAATCATACTAAAGTTGCTTAAAAGTTCAAGTAAATTGGTTTGGTTCTCAAGCAAAAAAACATATCTTCATGCATAGAGAAAAGACAGTAGCCTTTAAAGCTCACTTGTAAACATCCCTTATTTGGCTGCTTTTAGAAACATATCTTTCTCCTTCTCTCTCTCATCTAAAAAGAGTTGTGTGGCAGGTAGACGAAATGAAAAGATGCTGCATATAGGAGAAGCAAAGTAAATTGCATAGATTACCAATGCAGCATTCTCGTAATAATCCGTCGGTCCAGGAAGTTGCCTCAATCCACCAGCTGCAGTCAAGGCAACATCTCCGCTAGCACCTTCAAAAACATTACATTGAACCTGCCAAAGAGGAGAAACAAGGTTCAGGATAGAGGATTACCTACTTCAAGAAAACCATCCACAAGATATTGCTGTGATCATGTTGATAAAATTAGTTAAATGAACAGTAGCTCGAACGATAGAAATGTCCTTACAAAATTATGATTGAACAAAAAGTTTGTTGTTAGTCTCTGGGTTTTAATATTGACATGGTAAGCCTAAAAAGCTGTTAGAAGGCTGTTTAGGACTGCTGATGTGGAGTCACAAACACTGCTTAGTTGGTTTGAATGTTTCAAAGCT
>MKEJ01042422.1:0-10342 GCA_001753735.1 Embelia ribes | reverse complement strand
TTCTGAAAATATTACATCGTACATGCTTCGGAAAAAGGAAAAACAATTTGGGGCCTTATACGAATACACAGTAAAGAATTGTGCATTACAAAGGTATAATAATGAAAAATGAACTACTAATGTTAATGATAGAACATGATCCACGAAATTGAACCATGATTAATGAGTACTTAAAATTTGCCCTGAAGCCCATAGCAATTAATCATGAGTTAGTTGCAATAACTTGATATGACTAATGTAAACATGTATCTATAAACATATACTCTTAGTTTTATAGAAGAGCTCATTTATGCCCATACCTGACTTGTACGACTCCCGAAATCAAAGAAAATGGCTCAACCCGAAAGCTTAAAAAATAAGCTAATACATCCTTAAAACCGGCCCAACTCCTCCAATTTTAAGCTATAAGTTACGTGATCTAGGTGTCGAACCTATAGAAGAAAAGGTATACAATACATTAAGGAACACGATTACAAATTTTATTTTCATGTGCGGGTAAAATACAGAACCTGAGACTTCTTAAACGAACACGAGAGTTTATAAAACTTACCTCAAAAGACTCACAATAATGTGTAGACTTCAAATATCTAAGCCGTTTCGTTGGATCAACCCTAAAATGTAAGGAATCAAGGGAGATAAGTTGGCTTCTAAGTTAACTCTTTTCTCTTTCTCTTCTTATTTTACCGTGAGCAATGAAAAAAAAACAAAACAAAGTTGAACACTTTGTAAATGGTAAGTTTAACCCTTGAAATGACTAAGTCAAAGTGAAAATAAAACCAAAATGGATTTGGTTTGCTTTGTTTACCATGGCTTCTCTTCTTTTGTTTTAGCCATAACTAGTGGGAAAATGTTGTGTAAATTATTGACTAAAGTTGTAAAATATGACTCAAATTCTCATTAAATAAAACTATATGTCACTTTCCATTCTAATATAATATAATTATAAAGTGACACATATTAAGCCACATAGTAGGACATATTAGGACACTTACTATAGTCAACGTGAGAACAAGCACAAAATGTATGAAGAACAAGCAAATAAGCTTTGGTACGCTGTGAATGTCCTACCATACCTAAGACAAATCCCAAATAAACGAACTCCGATACGAACGAAATATATATGATAATTATGCACATATCATGCCATGAATTAACATAGATGTAAATCTCGAAATGAAATAACTCCACGAACTATTCCAAAATCCATATAAACTTAAAATGTTTATGCCAATTGCAATGTGCATAAGAGATGTCATATAATCTCGAAATAAAATGTGCATAAAGCAAACATAAAACCCGACTTGATCACATAGAAAGTCTTGATATTAAATATTCTTGAAAGAAGATAATAACTCGAAGCTCGATACGATACTCGAAACTTGATACACAAATTCGATATGCCGTCAAGAAGAACTCAAACCCGGATAGTATTAAATAATTTTGCGAAAATTTTATGCAAAATTCTGGGCCTAACAGAAATTTATTTTTTTCAATTGATTTGATACCTTTTTATTTGAATAATTTTCATATGTTGGACTCATTAGAGATCAAAGATCGTATTACTATACAATATAAATTTTATCAAAAAATGATCACAATAATAATTTATATTCAAGAAAAAAAATAATATTAAATACATACATTAAGGCCGTGAAATTTAGAACTTTTGACATATTGTCGTTATTGAAAATTGTTTTCCCTAATAAAGTTATGTAAATTATGTGAATGAAGTTATAAGTGATTGTAGTAGAATGTAGAATCTGAGTGTTCTATAATATATATATATATATATATATAATAGTCCGTAACGGCCTTTATGATGTCATAACGCCAAAATTGCATTGGCTATGGTTGATGCGGCTATGAATTTCAATCTCGGTGATACAATGGGCCATTTCGGTTGCGTCTGTGGCTGAAACCGTTACATAACAGTTTCGGTCGAGTTTTTAAACCTTGGTTGTAACACCTTGAAAAATTCACATTTTGAGCCTTAACAATAAACTTATCTTAACATTCAACTTATAGGTGTTGACAGTCTATTGTTAAAATCAGTCGACTGATATATGAAATCAGTCGATTGATTCAGTCGCCAATAGTTTTTAAAAATTGGACAAGTATCATATTTTGGGACACGCGTCACCACAAGAACTCATTTCATACCCAAAATAAATCTGGAGAAATGCATTTCACATACATACACACTTATAATTTAAGAGAAAATAAAGAGAGAGGGAGAAAAATTAATAGCAACGTCGGAGTTTTGACGAATTCTAGCTTATACACAATACTCACTAGCACCGTGGCTAACCTCTACCACGTTTCTAACCACAATTGAGGTAAGAGCCCATTGATCTTCGTAGGTTACTGTTAAATTTCGAAACCAATAATGTTTTAAGTCATAGAAGAATCAAATAACCAAGTTTATCGAGGTTTTATGAAAGAGCAAGCCATGTTTTTGTAAAATCCTTGACTTACTTTTAAGAAGAAACCATACATGAGACTAATTGTTGGATTTGAACCCTCTTTAAAGTGAAATTGGAAAGATAAAAATCGGTTTGAACAAATAAATAAACTGTTCTTAAACTGGACAGACCAATCAGTGGACTGATTGTCCCTTATTAGTTGACTGATGGCTACGGGTAAACCTAAAATTGAATTGCATGCAAAGTTTTTCAGCTTTAAACCCCCATACGAGGCTCGAGAGCATGGAATCAGGTGATACCCCACTGGACCAATATTGCATATAGAAGAATTCAAAGTTAAAGTTTATAAAACTGCATTAAATATACGAATTACAGGTTAGTTACAGGTAATATACCTTATGATTATTAATATATATTATAAGTATACTATTGTGTATTTGTGTACAAATTAGCTAGGCATATTGGCGTGCTTGCATAAAGATAGATATGTTTGTCGTAACTTAATGGAAAAAGTGTGAAGTATACTGCAAAATAATATGTGTGTGAATCAATAATATTTGTTGGGAAACATAATGTGGCATTTTTTAAAAGATGTGATATTTTTCAGAAAGATATATGAAAATAAATAACGGGTTGGGCTGGCCATTTTTTGAACTAAAATAAAGGCGCATTTGGCACATTGTACCGATAGACCCTCATTCAAGTACTACATGAGTCTCTCGCGGAGCTTAGGATGTAGAGAAGCATCCATATGAAAATCTTCATACATAAAATTTCGAGGTATATATTCTCGGATCGGCGTGAAGTGTTTTCCCAACATAACATTACACTCGAGATATGTGTCATATAAGTAAATGATTGTTATGAGATGTGTGGATTATATGGAGATATAAGTAATGTTTTGTTGTTAAACATTAATTGATGTAGGGAATATTGTTTGTAAATTAATCTAGCCTGCTTGTTGTTTATCAATAGGCAGATAAAGGAAAAAACTTAGCAACCGTATAGCAGATTCGAAGAAAAGGCGGCCAGGGCAGCTCCTCTGTGGGGCTCATATGCATCTTCAGTTTAGTAGTCATGAATCCATGTAAATAAGACAATATTTGTTTTGCACGTAACGAGCCATTTGCATTAAACAATTTTTATAATTTAATGTTCATCTTTTATTAGTAATTTAAGGGTCATCTTTTGTTAAACACGGTACTTGTAATATATGTTTACCGTTGTTTGGATTATCCATTTTGCATTATGCATGAAAAAGAAGTCAGGATTATGGGTAACTTTGAGCTTCGGCCTTATGTGAAATAAAATATTTTTTTCTAAACTCTCACGTATAGAAAGTCCTCGAATCTTGGGGAGTTGACAATATAAATTTCTTTCTTCAGAATTTTACTCTAATTTTCTTGTGGATTCAGGACCAGGCCAAAATATAATAGCTACCCCACTTTCAATACTAGTAGCATGAATTAATAATTTACCAAGTGAATAAAGTACTCTTTCCATCTCAAAACTATCGTCCCTCCTTCTGTTTTTGATTGTCCCCAAAAATATAAATTTCTAAAAAAGAAGGCCATAAAATTTATATATTTTTTAAATTATCTTTATTTAATGACTTTTATATTATTTGATTATTCCTCCATTCAGGTAGGCTAAATTTGTAAATCAATTGCATTTCAATGTAGGTTAGGTTATGTATTGATATCTTTTTTCAATCAGTCGGGTTTTCGATAAATTGTTATAAGATTGAGAGAGAGTAAGAGTAACAAATAAGGAGACATGGTAAGTGGTAGAACGTTAACACATCTAATAAATGTTAATTATGTTTTAAACTTCATAAGCACCAGAATGCTGTTTTATTGGGGGAAAAAATTGCAAACTAATTTAAAATTATTTTTTTTTTCTTGCACTTCTGGACCCTTAAAAAAGTTATTTAATATCAACCAATCCTAGAAAGAAGGCAAATCAATGAGATGGAACCTAAATGTTCAATTATCAGAATGTGTTAAGAAATATATTAAATTTGATTTTATTAATTTAGTTTATAGAAAAATTATATATTTCCTATCTAGTGTCTAAATTGATTTAATTTGATTAAATTATTATTATATAGATTTTATTTAATCTTATTGTTCGATTTTGCAGAACTTATCAACTCTATACATAGTTGAGTCTCTACTTTTATTTTACAACTCTCAATAAAATTCTATCTTTATAATATTTGACATGGTATCAGAGCTTACGATTCTTGTGGCTTGAGAAACTAAAACCACAATTTATCGGCCGCCGATTGCAAGAACCGCCACTTAGGCTGGTTGCAATTGGCGACCTACTCTATCAGTTTTTCTCTTTAGCTTTCACATAATAAAAAATAATTATACCCTAAAACCTCCTTTTATTTATCCTTATTTTTTTCTCTCTACGGTATTCATTCTTTAATCCAAAAATAATTACTCATTATGTACTATTAAATTACCCACATCGATCCATTGTAGGTGCAGTTTCTTATTAGTCGTGTTATTATCCGCTCTCTATTTATAATTGTTACCGATTTACTCACCTCTATCTACCATAAGTGATCATGATTTATTCACCTCGATCTACTGTAAGTGTAGTTTTTATTAGACCTGTTATTATTGGCCTTCTCTCTATTTTTATTACTAGTTATGTTCTATTCAATCTACCATAGGTGAGATAACTCTGAGTCGTGTTACTATCGGCTTTTAAATTTTATTTTTGCTTTACTATTTTTTTTTTCGATGCAAAGTTTAACATGCTTGGATGAAAATTTGTAACATCCTGAAAATTTGTATAAATTTTTCACTTAAATAAATAATATTATTTGTTATATTTTAATATTATTATTTATTATTGCTCGAATAATTATTGTATTATGATATATTGCGATAGAATAGTATATGGGTACAATTTAATGTTACAATGGTGCAAAGCAACTTTTTCCCTTCATTTTTCTAACTTGGCCTACCCTACCCCCCTATTTTTTTCTCATTTCTTATTCATTTTTTTTTCTTCCTTGTAGACTGGGGAGAGAGTGTCTGAAAGAGTGATGTGGTGACATTTAAAACTTCAAGTTTTCAAGCCCTTATTTCATCTATCTCGAGTGGTCCTTTGTTGACTAAAATTATATATTTGGAATCCTTAGAGCAAGAGCTACAATTTGATATAAGTCTTGTATTTTATTGTTCTCATTCACGTTTTCTCATTTTGTATGCATATTGGAAACATTAAAATAAAATTGTTTATCTTGTTGCTTATTTCGTGGGGATCATTTTTGTCTTTAGGTACATTTCAATATGAGGTGTAAAGCTAGATCAAATCGAAAGTTCAAGTGAAGGCAATTTGGGGCTTTTTGGTTGTAGTCTTTCGGGAGCTCTTCTAAGTGCGTAAGAGGTGTGGCTGCTCTTTAAATGTGAAAATTTATGACCTAATAAGTGCACTAGAGAACCGTGTAGTTTTATCTCGGTAAGTACCAAGTATCGAATACAAAGACTCCTACTAATCTCGGAAATACTTCAAATCCTTTTTATACGCAATTCAATTTTACTATTCCAATCCAAACTACATAATTTACTACGTTAAACTACTCCTAAATTTCTTGGGTTGTTTTGATTTGATTTTGAGTGAATTAAACTAAACTAATAACAATGCAATAAACACGAATTAACGATGATAATAAAGTCTTGCCTGTATGGGGAATCTAATGATTTAACTTCTTCTCCCTAATTGATCTAATTAATGAGCTCTAAAAGATTGTTAATATAGAAAATCACTTATATGTATCGATTTGGTTTACTTCAACTTAGTGTACCATCGGGTGATTGTCAAACACCATAACTATGACTAGATGATTTCTAAGGTACTCAGTCAAGTTAAAAACCCTAGATTTTAAACTAATTCAATTTTTAGGTTAAGTTTATGAAAACATACTCATCAATTAGGGTTAGTTTAAATCTGTTAAATCATCTTCATCCCCTAGGTAATAAAAAAGTCTTAGCCTAGCATATTAATGATAGAAACAACGATAATTGAATAGCAACTCATAATCAAACAATATAACTTGATAATAGTGGTGATAATTACGATTAAAACAATGATAAACGAATATAAACTATGAAAACTAATGATTCTACTTCTACTATACAAATAATCTAACTAATAATATGTAAAAACAAGCATAAACGATGAACTAACTGAATGATAAAAGAACAACTCACAAACTTTTATTGAAAGGTTGAATTTCCTCAAATCTCCCAAGTCTCCACAAAGAACAATAGAATAATAATAAAATAGAATGAAAAAGCTCTCCTTTAAACAATAAGATTAATTCCTTATATAATATCTAAAAACTACCTATTATGGAGTTTCCTGATATGCATATATCTTAAACTTTCTAAAACTGCATTTATTTATTGCAGATTAAGTTTCTATATCGGAAGCAGTTGGATCGATCCAACTGATGTTAGATTGATCAGTTTGATGGTTTGGATTGATCCAAGTGCTCTAAGACCGATCAGTTGGCAGACTTTCCAGCTTCCTTGTTTTGCACTTCTCTTATCACTTTCACTCATTTGCAAGTCTTCCAATGGCCCAAAATCTTCACCTTGAGTTTTGTAAATCTATGCATCTTCACTGGTGCGTCAACTGCATCGTAAAATGTCCACTTAAGCTCTTTATCTGTATCCAATACATCAAAACCCGTAATACTGAAATATAACAAGTTTCACATAATATATGCAAGATAAACAACTTAAATGTATGGCATTATACTCTTAGTTAATACAGTTTTAAGGACTAATCAAGTTATGAGTAGACCAAGAACTCTACTATAAATTTGAGTGTTTATTTATATGTAGATATGCATGACATGTCTAGGGTTTGGTTTCGGTTTTGTGCTTTGGTATTATGTTCATACATGTATTAATTTCATTATGTATATGCATATCATATTTAAATCGCATTTTCGGGATTTGTAAAATTGAGGCCTACATGAGCATGCTTATATTCAGTATATTTATCATTAGCGTAATGTTTATTCATTTATACATGCTCATAAACATGTATTATTAGGTATTTGGAACTCATACATTTGGCATGTTAATTAGGGAATTTACTTTAGAATTTTATGAATAGAAAGGACACTTGTATTCGCGAATTCGATTTAAGGCTTTTCTATTTTTTTTCGGGACTAGTATCAACTTTTACCAGCTAAAATGCTGCTTTTATGAGTATTTCAACAGCTCTGAGTCAGGCCTATGAATCGAGGTACCTGTACCGCTCGTACTATTTTATAAGGAAAAAGGGCAATGTAGGCTCTTGCGAAAAAGATGCTAGTCCCAACTTTCATTGAGTTTTTGGTCAGAATTTATATGCGGCCTTCGAGTTGAGCATTTGGTATTTGGTATGCGGAATTGGTATATGGAACGCGTAATTAGTATGCAGTTTGCGTAATTGATATTTGGTTTAAGTAAATTGAATTTTGGTATTCAAACTTTGAAAATTTGGAATTTGGTAATCTTAGGGCATAATGCATAGTAAGTGAATGCATGACATATACTACTTAATCTCAATTTTATTGTTTAGTTAATTGTCTAACTTGCATTTTCTTTCTCCACATATATTTGTCATTATGGTTTTATAGGTACGGAGGATCACTCGGATTATGTAGCTTGATCATAGACTATTGGGCTTTGTGATTTCTTTTGTATATTTTGACGAGGAAATTTAGGGGGAAAAGTATATTTGATTTGGGCTTCGAAAATATGTATAACTTTCTTTTGATTTTGTTCAAGCAAGTAGTTTGATTGAAGTTGTATATGTAAACTTGGAAGTTTACTTATAGTTGATGCGTTTATATAGAATATGTCGATTGATAAGATATATATGTTGATTGTTTGGGTTATATGTCGACTAATTTGGCTACATTTTGTTCCATTCTGTTCTATTTATTTTTTAAGGTAAATAAGTTAACTGATATGGTTTATATGTAGAATGTTTGGATATATATCGACCGTTGGACCATATATGTCGATTGATTTGATTGTATTTTTTTTCCAGTGTTCCATTTTTATTTTTATTTTTATTTTTATTTTTATTTTTTAAAAAAGGTAGATTTTGTTCTCAAATTTTAGAAAAGGTGATAAATTTTGTTATTTCCATAATGTTCTCATAATTTCATAATTTCTTAATTATGATTGTGGTTAGGACACAAATACCAAGATAAATGACTAGAAAGTACTACTCCTATATATATATATATATATATTCCTGAAAAATCATATATGGATCGATTGATATGTTTCTTATTTAGGATATTTTCGTCCGTACTAGAGATAAAACCTGTTATCGTTTACAAATTTGGGACTAGTGTTGTTGTAAAGAGTATATATCTGGACAAAATATAACTTTTATTTAAATTATGGGGACCACTACTACAATTAACCCTATAAAAAAATAAACAACTTAAGGAAGCTATGGTAAAATGAAATTGAATTGTATACGTTTTTAAAGTAATCCGTTTCCTTATGTTATTGAGGCAAGAAAATGATATGACACAGTTAACAAAAACGTAGGAATTTAAGATGATCGAAATATTAAATAATTCTTTATGTCAATTTACGCCAGGTACGAGCTCGCTTACACGGAGGCGAAGGGGAGAATGAGAAAGGGGAACCGGGTGTGGCAAATTGCGTTCGGAAGCGGATTTAAATGCAACAGTGCCGTGTGGCAAGCGCTACAAAATGTGAAGGCGTCATCGCACAATCCTTGGGCAGATTGCATCAATAGGTACCCGGTGGAAATTAAGAACTGAAAACGAGGACGATTTGGGTAATGCAAATTGTCTCATTTATGGTTATCAAATGTGATTATATCATTATAACTAAGTATTAGTGAAGTGTTATTCTTTACCATGTGAGTCTTAAGTTTTCGTTGTAATTTGTAAACCCTAAAGGTTTGGTGTTAATGATGTATCGTCTTGTTGCTAATCAAATAAACTTTTTAAATAAAAAACTGTACGTATCGAATACATTTTTACGATATTGATTGATTGATTGATTGATACGATCATCCTTACAATTATTGACTGATTGTTAGGGTTTTTACAATGAATTTGTTATGATTCCTAAAAAGAAAATTGACAATCGTACAAAAATCAAAACACACAAATGATCCAAAAAATAATTGGGTGTTCTTTTAACGATTTTATTACCTACGGATTTATTAACATTCCATCAATTAATTTCGAAGCAATTAAAACACATCTTACTAATAGGGAGTGCTCGTAATGACTGATGAGGGGATTTTGTTACGTAGTATAATTTTTATGTTTTTGGGGGGAATTGTTTATAGCCGTCAGTTTTCAAGAAAAATAAAAATTAAGTAAGAAGAGTAAACTAATATTTGATGAAACAAAGAACCGACGAATAAAAGAATAGAGATTCAATATTCGTGATGCATACTATTAAAAAACTAGAATTAAATATTTAAAAAATTGTTATCAATCTTCATGACGCATACATTAGTTCCTAGCTAGATTGAGGTTCTTTCTTTACTTAACTACAATGATTAGCTTTTAGATGATAATACTGCATAATTATATGGAAAAAGAAATAATAGGAATTAAAACATCGACCGCACGCACACGACGTAGAATTTTTTAGTCGACCTATTGATCTTGTTTCCTAACTCGAGATAGTCTCTTCTTTGTGATCATCTTGAGTTTGAGGAGGGTGTTATTAAGATATTAGCATGGTTATATAGGATTTTACGAATTATATGAAACAGCCATTGTGGATTGTGAAAAATAATAACAGGAATAATAATTGCATTCACTAAATAATGAATACAAAGCAAAGTTTATGTACAAGATGTTGGAATTCATGAATTTCTACGACTCACAAACT
>MKEJ01042415.1:0-29178 GCA_001753735.1 Embelia ribes | reverse complement strand
GCCTATGCATTTCTTATAGGTCTCATAAAAACCTATCGCAACATGAGTTTATATTGAAGACCGGAACCTATTCTTGTACCGTTAACTCCGTAATTTCTCTGTCGATACCAGCTCTGACACATACCAACAAAGATTGGTAAACAAAATCTAACACTCCAGAACGTTCATAGTCTTTTAGGTAAGATTCATGAAATCTTCCCTCTCTCACTTGTATAGCATCTCCAGAAAGAATTCCCAAATAAAAGCCTACAAAAGGCAGTCCACATAATACCTTCAAGTTTGTATACTTCTTCTTGTCTCTTTCACAATTAAGTTGCCTTGACTCGTAAATAAAATAGCGCCATTACCATTCATAAATCATCATTGACCATTTGGAGGGATTTAAAATCCACTCCACCACTATAATTCATTCTTCTGCCAAAATTGACTCTCCGTCATCCCTAAAGGTAGAGGGACCTGTCATCAAAAGTGCTTTTGAGCTAAAGGCTCCTAAGTTTCTCCGCTCCCAAAAACACTTCTTGCCAAGCAATTAAACGCTGCTTCCAAAGCCCAAAACTTATTCGATAATTCCAGAGATTGAAGCCCTTTGGTATTACCAAGTCCTCATGGTGGCGCAAAATTGATTTAAGTTATTTCACCCATTCTTGTTTGAAGACGAGTATAAGGCTGAAATTGAGGTTGATATTAAATAGTCTCTTCTCGGGTGCTTCCATACTTTCCTCACTCGAGGTTACCTCGAGACTAGGTATGTTCTCTTCATTGATGACAACCGCCATAGTTTGCACTTGTGTGCATATTGTTGGCACCATTTACCTCATAAGTGAATCAAAATCTTCCGCCGCGACCCCTAGCTCCACCCCAAGTCAGAGCTCATCTCCTACCGTAACGACCGCCTCTGCCTCATACTATTCTAACTTCACATCGCATGCCTAGGAATAAGAAAAATGTCAATATTCAAATATATATATGATTTTATATATATATATCGAACTACATACAATACTTATCCAACACATAGAAGACTCCTAGCCCCTAGGTTTTATCAACCTGATTAGCTCAGATACCAACCAGTCAAGCCCCTAAATCCGAGAACCCCCGGGACTTAAGATAAAAGAAAGAAAAAAACAATACAACTTATACAAATTGTCGCGACCTGAATTTCCAACCTTAAAACTCAAGGGCATGAGCTTAAAAAAAATGGAGAAGATACTTACAGCTATAATACTTACAGTATAAAATAACCAATGCAACGGACTAACACCAACAACTTACTTACATAATACAACTTATAAACAACGGTGAACTTCTTGTTTACAATCTACAAGTACAAGTTATATGCTTTCCAAAAATAATAAGAAAGTAGGTATACATATGCTCTTTGCCCCGCATACAAGTGCAAGAACATATATATACCTTCGTACAACACCATACAAAATACAACGTAAGTCTATTATAAATAGTCCATACCTACCAAAATAGACACCTGCATCTACGCCATCGTATCAAACATGCATCGAGCCAAACTCCGGACCTACAAAATAATTAAGAGATTGATGTGCATAGAAAATGTATAAGGCAGAGATCAATAATATGATATTATGCGGTATATTAACATGTACATAAACATGTGAATGAACATAATCAATACGATACAATGCATAAAGCTTTAAAATGTAAAGAAGGTATATGAATACAATCATCTATTACACATACTACTTATGAATGCGACTTATGCATATAACTATGCTTGCAACTTACAAATGCATACAAGAACCACTCTCAACTGCGACAAAAAGGGAAATTTAGGACTGTGTCTCTTTACTTTTTCTTAAAAGTGTGGGCATTCCTTATTGCCCTTTTCTTAAAAGTAGGGTGTTCCTTATGCCCAGGGCATTCCTTATACCCTTATAAGGTTGTAAGCCTGATTGCTTTAGTTTCTTAAAATTAAAAGGGTTGATACGTTATCCCGAAAAGTAATAGAAATGACTCAAGTTCCTATCCACGCTACACACACTTCTACTTATACAATGCACGAGCTTCTTATACTTATGAACATGTTACGAACTTATAAACATGCTTGTGCTTATAAACATGCTATGCCATACACTATACTTATAACAAACATGTCACAACAAAATGTGAACTACCAATAACACATATTCTTAAATACTTATAAACAACTAAACTTATACTTTGATGCCTCTATTAACAAATAATCGTTTGGCATATGGGGAAGCAATCATACATAAATGAACAACCAAACATAAAACTTACATGTTATACATGCTAACATATGCATATAAGCTTAAACTTATACTATTGTTCATTATCTACCCATACCTTAATCCTAAAGCCTCCAAAGATGCTATCCAATGGTCAATCTTACAAACACCGAAAATCCTTTTCTTAGCCTTTCAAAATGATCCATCTACACACTTCAAAATGAGATGAACCTATACAAAGAAGTCATTTATGAGACATAAGTAATAGACCCAGCAAATCTATTTCAACGTATAACTCGGCACAAAAATCAAGGACCTGAGACCTAGAAAAGAAATTGACAAAACTTATGTCAATACGTAGCCTTTGCAATATTTATGAAAAAGTGTCCAAGTCATGAAGTCGTACAACAAATGAATTGAGATGATATCGAGGAAAATTTGAGCCAATCTTATCGCTCATTTAATCTATAATATGATTTATCTACGATTCTCATATCGAGTTGAACTTATACATAAAAATGATCAACGAGACATAAGAAATAATTTTATACATTTATTTCAGAAAACTCAAAAGGCGGGTATTCTGAGGTTAAATGAACGAAGAAAAATTGAGACTTACATCAAATGAAGCTCTCACAACGCAGACTCCTCAAATCAACTTTTTATCCGTAGATGAAGTCTCAAGCTAGATGGATGGTTAACGAGAAGGTTGAAGCTCTATTTTCAACTCCACTCCCTCTCTCATCTTCTCTCTTCGGAATTGGAAAAAAACATGAGGTTCAAAGTGTTTTAAATGTCAAAAGTAGTGGGGGCATGTTGCCTTATCCGTCTATATATCCGGAGGTATGTCCATTAGCAGGCAATTGTCGGACTACCCGTCGGTCGTAGGCTAAACTCTCTAGAATTTTTTAGTAAAGGTCTGACCCCCTGTCTTTTCATCAGGCACGCTAGAAATTCTAATTTTAACACCAAACGCTAAGGCATTGACTAAATGCCTCTTAGGGCCAAAACCATATGCTTCCCAATGTTAAATCCTACATCACACAACTCCGCGACAACTACGCCCATGCATACAATGCAATAATAATATTATAAAATAATTATGGGATATTGCATCCTCCCTATGTTTAAGAAATTTTGTCCCCAAAATTAACATGCACAATGAAATAGTAACAACATACCTAAATTAACAAATTACTCCGGATACGTAACTGTACCTTACTCCAGAACAACATAATAGAAGCCGAAATCTACAAACTTCCAAATGGGAGAAACTCCTTGAATTTTTTTGTTCTGCTCGAACTTAACTCCTACTTATGAGTTTCATACAAGGGACCACCAAATGCAAAAAGTTCTTATTAAAACAATAATAATACTCTGCAAGTCCAAACGATCAGAAGAAATGTAAGGAATATACTAGCTAGCATGCAGATAGACTAGTCTTAGCTTGTCTCGAATAGGAAAAAACATCGTAACTCTCCCCCTAATAACTTATACTAATCCCCGACGGAACGATGAAGTCAAAACTCATCATATGAAATATAATAAAATCATATTCAAAATATGATCTCCACTAATCAACTGGCATCTACGACACATGCTAGCGAAATGATAGTATCCCCTACCAAGATACCAACGTATACATAAGTACATCTAGATGCTTAATAGACAAATCCAACTTAATAGCTAATCTAGATGCAATGAAGGAGTGAGATGCATCTATATCACATCATGTATGTGCTCGCATAGAAACAAATAGTGATATATCTCAAAACATAGAAAGCTCAGCCATATTTAGAGCCTAAGGCATAGAGTAAGATCAAGCCTACTGAAACTGGCTAGCCTGCAAAGAACCACGTCCAACACCACTTCCCAAATAACCCCAATGAGAAACACCCACAATCTATCGAAAAGAAGAAGACAACATAGTAGGAGGTGGTCTAGGAGCTACCCCCGAGTATGGAGGCTACATAGGGCCACAAAGGTCACCTGGCATAAGGAAGCTCTTAGAACACCTCGAATGTATATGGCCTTTATTGTTGAACTGCGACAAAGGCCCTAAGGACGAGAAATAAGTGCATGTCCCTTAGTACTGCGAAGGAGACAAAATACAAAATTTGTACAATATCAAGCTAGGTGGTCCCACTGGCCACAATTGTAGCATTTACCATTTTGCACAGTCTAATATGAATTTGATGATCTAATAGGTTCAGACTATCCACCAGAAGGAGAAGAACAAAAGGCATTCCACGACCTTTTCCTTCCACCATTTCCACCTCCCCTATTACCACATTACTAATCTGACCAACTCGGTTCCCTAAACCCGTAACTGAGTCCTAAACCGCGTGTAAACCCGAAAGTTGATGTAAAGGCCTAGACGAATGAGACACACTCATGCTTGCTTGTAGACCAAGATGAACTCTACTTACATAGCTACGCCTATGCATTTCTTATAGGTCTTGTGAAGACCCGCCACAATATGAGTTTGGATCGAAGGTCGCTACCCATTTTTGAATTGTCAACTCCGCAATTTATCTGTTGATACAAGCTCTGATGCATACCGGATAAGATCATTAAATAGAATATTATCTCTGGAAAGAATTCCTCATGGAAAAGCCTGTGAAAGGCAGCCCACTTAATGCCTTCAAGTTCGTAAACTTTTTATTGTCTCTTCCACTATTAAGCCGCCTTACCCCGTAAATAAAATGGCACCATTCTATTCGTAAATCATCTTCAACCATATAGAGGGATTTAAAAATCTGCTCCCCCTCCAAAATCCATTCTTCTGCCAAAATAGCCTCCCTGTCACCCCTAAAAGTAAGGGGATCCATCATTTGAAAGTGTTTCTGAGCCAAAGACGCCCCAATCTTTCCCCTCCGAAAAACAATTCTTGCCAAGTGATTAAATGTCTCTTCTAAAGCCTAAAATATATTCGATGATTCCGGGGATTTAAGCCCTCCCATATTACCAACTCCCGTATTACCAACATATTCTTCACCATTTTTCTTCATTTTTTCTTTAAAATATTTCCTCAAACTTCATTTTTATCACTTTTACAAACTTATAACACATCCAAATCAATTTTTTCTACCGCAAATCCATCAAACCCAAAAATCACATTTTTCGATTTTCCCCAAAATTCATACCTGAAATGGCCTTTTCTTCTCTATCACCTCTTTTAAATCTTAATCTACTCACTCTCATCTACACGTCATACTTTTTTTAACCATTATTTCAATAGTTAAAAAATCTCAACCTGAACATCACTGATATCCGATTGGACGGGGAGCTGTTTCGTCTTCTGGTGCTGCTACCGTAAACAATCCTCTACCGTGCCTTACTCATTGCCATCATCGCTAAAAAGAAGTTTTAGAACTGCCAAATCCTAAAGCCGAGGACATACCATTTCCCGAGGCACAACCTACCCCTCTCGATTCTCGTTTTTGTACTTTTAAATATCAAAAAAAGGTATAACTCTCGCATCTTTAATCGCAAAGTTATTCAGCCTCATTTTCTTGATATTCTTGCATTATCTGCCAAACCCTACCATAATTCTATGTACCACATTAGTGGTTCCAGTTTTGGCTGTATTTACTTGTTTAGGGAAACGTATTACCCAGTACTAGTACATGAATTTTACGCCAATTTCGACATCGAATTTTGTCATAACCGATCAATTCGTCTTACTTCCCGCGTTGCTGGAATTGATTTCACGATATCGCAAGAGGAAGTTAGAAATTTGTTTAACCTTTATGGTGGTTTGGTGCTTTTCCGTGATGTAGTCTTTGATTGGGTCGATATCACACTACATTTGCCTGCATTATTATGGACCTTTTCGAACCAAACACTAGGCCGAAAGATAATAGGTGTGATTGGCAAACGAATCGGTTACACTTTTAAGAATATCTTTTACACTAATCTTTAATCAAAATTCTTTTTCTACAAAAGAGTTTGAAGGGCACAGTAACGAACCACTAAATATTTTACATATATGCATTCAAACACCACCGACCTTACAATGTGGCGGGTGATTTTGTGATTCATATGCATAAAAGTATGAGTATCGCGGCCAATTTAGGTCTTCTATACCTCGAATTTCAAACATTTCAATATTCTGTTATCCGGATCGATTAAAAACGTTTGAGTGGCATTACCTTTACATCTTTCTGCCTCGCACATATTGATTGGGATTCTCGCTCATCTAGTTGGCGTAGGAACGGAGTTCTTGTTACCAACGTCAATGGCGCTTTACCACCAAATGTCTCTCGTTCTCTTCCTCCTCCTTATGCTCATGTCGTTTATCCTCTTTGTCATCAGCCTTTACCTCCCTTTGCTAGTTCTGACAAAGTGGGCCCATCTTGCCCTGACGCAAGCTCTACTTCTTGGTTGAAGAAGATTTTGAACAAGCTGGTCACAGATTGCTGCAAAGCTCGTCGTGAGTTTTAGAAGCTAGCCACTTGACAACATGCTATGTATGAGTATCTTCACTCCGATGGCATGGACCCTATAGAGGAGTTTAAGTTTCCTGATCCATCTCACGATGAAGATGAGGATGTCGTCTCCGAGAACTTTGACTAATCTCTTCCTTTTGATGATGTCAATTGGGGAGATATTTATGTATTTATGTGTTTTCGTTTTCAAATTTTATTAGTTGATGTTAGTCTACGGGGGAGCATATATTAGCTCCTTACTATCGTTATTTTAGTTTATGCTAGACTATGCTTATGTTATCATGTTTTGTTTTGTTTTGTTTGGCCGTGTGTTTTGGCCTTTGTTGAACTATACTACTGTTTGTTATAGTATGCTGTCATTTCATATGCTAATGTTATTTTCATTTGTCATTCGTAATTTACTTGTTATATGCGCTTATCGACATGCTATATAACTCGTAATTTGAAATTTTGTAAAATTTGGATAAAATTAAACATTATCACATTACGCATTTAATTGAACAAGAAATTATTTAAACTTCACATAAAAGTTGTTATCATAAAAAAAGGGGAGTTTATAGCCTCAAAATTTTAAAATTAAATTAAAATATTTTTTGATAATTACAAAAGTGTGAAAATTATACAATTCTTGTATTATTGTTGTACTAATATTATTATTGAATGTATACTGAATTTAAGCATTTCAACTCGATTTAATATCAAGTGTGAAAGGGATCAAAATATTACGACTCAAAGCTATTTAATGGACAAATTTTTGCCTGTCCGACGGCACGTCTGACGGCTTGAGCCGACGGACAACTCGCCGAACAAACATGTCTAGGGTTGATATTTGAGCCAAAAAGTTGAAAAAATTCTAAGGTATTTTTCCTATGTCCAACAAGTACTTAATGGGTGGCCCGCCAATGGACAGGGGTCGAACACCCTACTCAGGGTAGTTGGACAGCTCTAGACAATGTAATTTCCAACTTTCCACTTTGATGACTTTATGTCCGATTCTCCAAGAGATAGCAAGTAACCTCCTCAACGTGTATATCTCTCCAAATCTGATGATATACTCTCATAACTCTCATTTGATAAAAATAAGCAAGACTCATTCAAGTGAGAGAAGTTCAAAAAGCCAAAAGTAAAAGCCAAAAGCTCAAGTTCCGTTTCTATACTTATTCATCTTTTGTAATATCTTTATAAACTTTATAAGGTTCATTTTGAGTGAAACCTTAATATAAAATTTTGTTGTAATCTTTGAAAGTAAGTTATAAACTTGCAAGTTTTGTTATTGAGTGAGTTTTGGGGTAATTTGAGAGGTATTGTGCTCGGCGAGTACAAGCTTAAACTAGGAACTTGGGTAGGTCAAGGGTTTAGGTAGCAAGAAGTACTTGTCAAACTATTTGGTTTTGGTCATGGTTCTAACCCGAAATACTAACCGGTTCTTTAGGGTACAAAATGTTACATTTCATTCTAAAGGGAACTCAAGACATACAATCTTGAAGGGTGGACGTAGGGGTCCTACTGATTCATTGTCGGGAAATACAATTGCCAAACCACTATATATCGCGGTGTCGTATCTCATTTCTCGCACTTTAATTCAGCCTTTTCATTACTATTATCACTTGCTTATTCATCATACATCTCACAACATATTTTCAAAAAAAGAGAAAAGATTTTTAACTTGTTATTTTTTATAGAAAACTAATTCACTCTCCTTTTGGTTTGCATTTTGGTTTGACAATTTTTATTACGTATATTACTTTATAATCTTTTCTAAATAATTTAAAATATTATTAATATGGTTTTAAAAATATTTTTAATTATTTTTATTTTATATTACTGCATAATATTTTTTTTTTTAAATTAAAATATTTTTTAATACGGTTATATTTTTAATATATGTTCTAAATCACCAGTTTGCAAAGCAGGAGCGGGAGTGTGAGAGTGTCAGATTTGTGGTTCAAAAAATTGTGAGAGTGTGAGCAGGAACGTTAACTATACGCAAAGAATTTTGTGACCTAGTATCTATTTCAATTTGAAATAGATTTTGAAATGGATCCATTCCAAAACCTGATTCAGAATATCTTAAAAATACTTTTAAGTTTTTTTTTATCACGTATATTAATCCATACAAATTATTAAAAATTTTTGAAATAAATTTGTGAAACAAAATTTGACACGGACATTTTTTAAACTGAATTTGAAACGGAAGATTGAAAATAATTTTAAAAAAACATTTGAAACAGACATTTTTCAGAAGGATTTTGAAACAGATGTTGAAGCTATTTTTTGTTAAAATTTTGAAATGGATATTTGATATGGAGAGTTTCTCGTTTCAAATTCCATATCAAAAGAAAAAATTTTAACGGATTTTTCCCTATTTCAAAACTCCATTAAATCTATTTCAAATAAAAAAAATTAATTTTCATTCCAATTTTTATTTTAGTTTGAAATATATTCGACCTCCGTTTCAAAATTTCGTTTCTGAACTCTTATTAAGGACACAGAGACTGATGCGATTGCAAGGTGTTGCTGCTTTGACTTTACTTCCTTATTAAGATCATTACCACCAGGATTTCTCATTAAAATTTTAAATTTTATTTTTTAAAAAATTATTTTTTTTATAAAATGAAAATTAATTATTTTCAATCTTTCTAAAAAAAATTGTCTACACAATCAATTTGATAATATATAAATACAAAAAAAATTTAAAATTATTTTTGAATATGTTAGTGTATATTTTACATATTGGCGGTAAAAAATTATTTTTTAATAGAGAAATGGTAATAGTAACATTCTCATTTGGAAAAGTCACTATTGTATTTCTAGAAAAAAATTTAAAAATAGAAAGGCTGAATTTACATAATTTTTTTTCTCATTTTATTTATTTATTCATAAAAGACAAATAGCTATAGAAAGAATGATGTGAATGTGCTGAAATTAACAGTTGCTCGAGATTATTGTCATTTTATCGAGTTTCATGACAACAATTATTATTGGACAATGGAAATTTCCTAGTGTTTTTCCACAACCATGTGCACGCTCATGATTAGCATAGAACGAAATTCCCTAGTTTTTTTCCACTTCGGTCTACGCGGTCATAATAATATAGAATTTTTTTCCCATTACTAGCTTCTTTTTTCTTCTTTTAGAAGTTAATAATACGAAAAGATTTTTTTTTCCATTGCTAGTTTCTTTTTTCTTCCTCAAGAAGTTAATTAATCATAGTGAATTGGGTTTTTTTTTTTATTTGATGATGGAGAAAACAGGGCTCCTCTCCGAAAATTATTAGAGCCCATCATTTATGCCTATTCATTATCGGTTAATTATAAATTTGATCCAAATAAAGAACCTTTAAAGTCACAACCTTCAATAAATTTAAATTTAAACTCATGATAGAAATGTATATGCAAGTGGCTGAATTTACTTTCTCATCAAATTATGGCCTTGTTTCAAATTCCTTGTGTTCACCTCTGACTGTGACCGCCTTTAATTATTTTTAATGTACTTTTCAAGTTTCACGTTTTACATGTATTGAGATATGTATAAGAGCAGTAAATTATTTCAAGTAATTATTTTAGTTGCTAACATTAGTAAGTACAACTGGATTAAACACTTTTTTTATTTTTTTGTTAATCCAACTGTAATAAACATTTTAAGTATGTTAATTTCGGTAAACAAAAAAGAAAAGAAAATTTGAAAAAGTAGTAAAAAAACCCCACAATGGATCATGACCAAGGAAGTCAATTTATGCGTGTTGTCACTTGCTTCCATCTTTGTGCTAACGCATACAAAGTTGTAATCGAGGGTGATGTGTAATATTTGTCCTTTTTTTACTAATAGTAGAAAAGAATATATAGCATTTTAAATTGTCTGATTGGAACAGTATACTATTAAAGAATTTATATTTAATTTTTTGAACAATATTACACGGACTACCCTTATGTTTTAGTTTATATTTGTCAAACACAGCCTTCTATGGAATACATCAAATTGCACCCATTTTTCAGAAAAAAAGAGCTGGAGAAGTTGTGCATAAGCTGACCCAAATGCATATAGATTCAAATGGATGTCGTTGTGTACCGTTTAAAATTATAGTGACGACTATAATAACTGTAATGGTATAACAATTTTAGAATGTAACAGCCGTAACATAATGATTACGAAAATATTATTTTTTTCTCATACCTACTCTGTTAATTACTAATACATTTTTTTGGTAGCAAGTGATAGATTATATTTAATATAGTCTTATAGTCCAAATATGAGCTACCTATTATTGTTGTTACCGTTAGACCGGCGAATTTCTTATTATTACTAGTAGTATAAGTGGTAAATTATTATTTAATCAACGAATCAACGTCCTAACTAAAATCATAGATATATAAGTGTAATTATTGAAACTAAATGAGTTTTAGAAGCTTCACGCCTATGTAATTTACCATTAACCACTAATACTAAAACAATGTGCCATTTTGAGAGTGTCTTAGTCACAATCACACACCACTAGACTACTTCCTCTGTCAATCCCATGGCTACTAACAACAACCGCCGATCCGCCACCGTCCACCCTGATCCACCTCTCCCGCACGCCGCCACCGAACCACCGACTCTTCTCTGCCGCTGCCTTGTCCAAACCCTCCGACTAATCTTCTACGTCGCTTTCATTGTCGCCTTTTCGGTGTCCGTTGCACTCCTCATCTCCCCCTTCATCCCCAAACCCCCCATTTTACACCTCACTGCCGCCTCCGCCACCCCTTTCTCCAACACTACTGCCACCGCCGCGTGGAATTTCTCCTTACAAGTCTCGAATCCTAACCGTATATCGAGCATATTCTACAACGACTTCCTGGTGCGGGTGTTGTACGTCGAAAACGATAACCACGGCCAGGGTTCCAAGCCCGTCCTCATTGCAGAGACCAATATTGGTTCGCTCGATCAGAAGAGCCGGACACAGGTACTTCTACAGTTGTCTGTGTCTATATCAAATGTGGATAGCAATACCAGTGTCGTAAGGAGAATTATAGAGGATCAGAAACGAGGGATGGTCGGGATCCAGGTCAGCGTCTCGTTTTTCATGGAGTTTACTAAAGGAAACGACAATTGGGTGCAGGTGAAGTTTTTCTGTAGCGGCTTGAACATCGTTTTCAAAAAAAGTAGTCATAATGATACTGGTTTGGGGTTAGGGATCGTCTCGGATTTGCCTCAGGAATGTGATTTTGTTTCCGAATAAAAAACATGAACTACCCAGCTAAGTAACGTTAAGGTAAGATTGGTAGCAATAGTCTTTTTAGTCTGACACATATATATAAACCCATCTATACCATGAGGGTTGTGAAATATTACACCTCATTTAAGGCATGATAACTGCGAGAAAACTAGAATTTTATTATGGCAACACGGTATAGAAATTTGAACCTAGTGGTGGTTTGCTTGTATTTACACGGTTTTCTCCTGATGATTTGTGAATTTAAATTGTTTCTGGTCCATAATCTTTTACTTTTCCTGAGCCCAAACCATTGCTTATGGGATTGATAGTTTCAAATAACGGTAACGTCTATTGTAGTGGCGACAAATACATTTTTGTGGTTTTGGGTGAAATGAAAATTGTATAACAGTTATGGAAATCGGAGTTAAGAACTCTTCTTATAACTGCTCGACTCAAATATCACGTTAGATGCTCGTAATGGCCCGTAGTGGATTGTAATGGTCGGCAATAGTTGATAAAATGTAATAGCTGATATGTCTTTGGTGGAGACCCATATATCTTCAAACTTTAATCTTTCAGCCAAGTCGGTTAGCCTCTGTTTCAGCCGTCATATAAAAGCATTACACAAAGGTTGTCGCATATACTTAAAATATGATTAGATTGCTTGTGCACTATATTCGTTGGGATGCTCCAATATGTCTGATTCTGAGTTTGTTGCTTGTAATGACAATCGATAAGATGTTATAATGGCTGATATAGCTTTAGTGGAGATTGATATACCTTCAAATTTTAATCTTACTGCTAAGTCTGTCTATCTTTGTTTCAGTTGTTACATAAAAGCATTACATAATTAAGAGTTGTCAGCCGATACTTAAAACATTATTAGATTGCTCGTGAGCTATATTCATTCGAATGTTATTTCATGTTTCTTTCATGAGTTCGAAATTTTCAGATTTTCATCCATAAAAAGAATACAATTTAAAAAAAAAAAAATGAATAAAATTTTCTATATCAATTAACCAAATTAATATACTGGGACTCAAGTTGACTGATATATTTGGTTTCTTCCTTGCCACCAAGCTTTATGATTAATTTATGCATATTTGAGTAATCCTAAGATATTTGAAGTTACGGATGTGATAAAATTTCTAATAGTTACAGTTGAAACTAGTGATTTTAGTAAGCAAATCTAAAATAGTAATGTAGCTAGCGATGAAAGAATTACGAAAAAGGCATGCTCAAAAAGGAAAAAGAAGAAGGGCAAATTAATAAAAGTATCAAAAGTAGTTAATCTATACAACCAAGATGAGATTAGCTGCTTAAGCAAATGCATTATTAGGCTGGTGTTTTTTTTTTTTTTTGGAAATTTATTTGGCTGGTGTTGTTTCACCATTTCTACTTTATTTCTACTTCATTTTAACAAATATAGTAGTTTTATATGGAATTGTACTATTTTGTTTTTTTTTTTTCTTTTATTAAGATGGGATAGAAAAATCAGATAATGTGGGCAATAAAATCAGATACCTTTTTAAGCTATAAAATTAGAGGCCAACGTGATATATCAGAGTGGAACAATGTACCATTTTTCAAAAAGTTAAAGAGTGAATTACACAAAAAATCCTCAATGTTTCAAGAAAAATTCTACTTGATCCCCAAGGTTCAACATGAGCAAGTGACATGATCGGTCAATATTATGGTTTCTAAATCACTTTTAAAAGATGAAAATTGCATCAATTGGCCAATATGTGAGGGGAGAACTAATATTTTACGATGATATATTGTATTTTGTCTTTACTTTGAACACTTTAGGTTTCTGAAGAGCTATAGAAGAGACCGAATAAGTCACTTTTCCTTAAATTTGGGTCCAAAATGACGTCATTTTTAAAAACTTGGGGGTCACATTGTTTCATTTGGAACGGAAGGGAACAAATAGAATTGTAATTGAACATATTGGGACCATTATTGTACTTTACTCGAAGTTCAACTTCTTCGGCGCAATTTGCCTACTCCATCCCTACGGTAATTTTGAATACCAAAATGATCCCCATTTTCTGTAAAATAAAGAAATTCTTATTCTCTCTCCCTCTTTTTGCCAATGGCCCTATAATCCCTCGTACACTTTTTTTATTCTAAAAATTAATAGCGGTAAAGGCTGTTTCCATACATATCATGTATAGAATAAATTTTCTTTATATGAATATAAATTGATAAAACAAAAGTTTTGAAAAATTAAATCATCTCCTACATGTCACATTGTTCATGGTATCTGCACCAAAAATGTGCAAATTGGTGACGGCTAAAACTTTGTCCAAGATTTATATTCATGTGTTGGACATTGGCATGTAGACAAAAGTTGCGCTGTCGTTATATGGAAATAATGTGTTTTGTGTATCTTTGTTAAGTAATAGTAAAAACTATATCCTATAGGTCTGCGATTAGGATTCTTTAGGCGTATTTTTTAAGCAAATTAGTCAATATATTTATTACTTAAAAAAAAATTGCATGAATTTTAAAACTTTCAATTTGTTTAGCTCGAAAGGAAAAAAAAAGAGTTTAATTCAATTTTCAAGAAAAAAAAATTAAAAAATAAAAACTTAAAGAGTTGCAGTCAAACAAAGTCTTTTAAAAGTTTTAAGTAAAAGCTTTTGCATACGATTGATTAAAGTAGTATCCGTATGGGAGATAGAGTGGGCCGAAATATTTTATTTGGGCCACAGCAATCGTAGTTCACAATGAGCTATGGGTTTTGGTTTTCATTGATATAAGGATATGACAAAATTGCTTACAAACCAAACAACGAAAAAATTAAATAAAAATTATCTAGTCTAGTCTAGTCTAGTCTAGGTATAAAAATGAAACATAACATTATATGGTTTCGATCGATTGTATACAGCACCATACTTTCTAACAAAGCTTGAATACCGGATAAAAATATATCCAAATTTTTATGTAAATTATTTTGTAACTTGTTTAAGATATTAGCTTCCTCATGTTATGAGTTCCGAGAGCGGTCTTTTACATTAAATCCTTCATTCCTAGCAGTTTGCAACATCCTCCGTCTGTTCATTTCTAATCGTGTCACCTTTTTTTTTTAACAAGTATTAAGAAACATCAATTAATATTATTTTAACCCAAAATATTTTTACTCTCTTTCCCACAATCCCCCTAATTAATGCTACAATTTTTCACAATTTATAATGGATGGAGTAATTAAATAACTATAATAAATAAGAGACATTTTTGTCTTTTTTAGCTACTTTTTTAAAATGAAAAATTGACTATTTATTTGGACGGATTAAAAAGGAATACAAAATTATTAAAATGAGACGGGGCTAGTTATAAATAATATTTTTTTTTTTTTGGCATTTCCAACATATATCATTTTATTATTATTTGTTAATATATCAATCCAAAAAATTGTAGCACGTGAAACAAAATGTGATTTTCATATAACCACACAAAATAATAATAACAATAATAATAATAATAATAATAATAATATTATTATTATTATTATTATTATTATTATTATTATTATTTCCTTTGTAGCTGCGGAGGCTCATATTTCCAGGAGGATGCTGTTTTGTACTTTGAATCAAATAATTCTGACAGGAATAAACTTCATTTATCAGTGCGGAAAAATTCTTTGAAGGTTCCAATAGGCCCACTGCCCAGGCCACCACATTACCCATGACAAAAAAACTTATATATCTATATCTATATCTATATCTATATATATATATATATTAAATAAATATAGTTTTTCGTCTTTTTGACAAATCTTTTGTGTAATTGTTCAGTTTCTACCAGGGTTGGTGTTGAAGTGACATTAATAAATTATGTGAACATGGAATATTATTTTCCATTGCTAGAACCCAAAAGAAAAGGGATCCGAAATATAGATTTAAGTAATAAAGAACTAGCAATTAGAATTGAATTCCCTAATTTAGGACATTCTAGAATGTTCACAAATATTTTATCATTTTTGGCTTTAATACAATTGCTTATTTTATATAAAAAAATAACGGAAAAAAGTAATATACACATCTTTTTGAAACATAATTTCACAATGTTTAGTTGTCGTGTGAGGTTTAAAGGTAAATTGTAACACAATCTTATTTTCCCATAAACAATACGAAAAAAATAAGATTTGTCCGGAATTTTTCATTTCATCAAATGGGATGGAATTAACTTTCGAGGGGCCAATAGACTATTTCTTTAGAGTTATTTAATAATTCTACGAGTTATTCTAAGTATTTAGAGTGCAGTATCCGGATCCGATCCCTTTGCGATAAAATAAAAAAATAACAAATAATCTCAGCGCACGTTTAGAATGTATCATAGCCTTGAGTTTATTAAAACTAGAAAAAATATGTTTGTATGAACTATAATCATGGGTGCTAAATAGTTAAAGAAAAATATCACTGCAATTATTTCTCAATTTGTGAGTGTTATTTTTGTGCATGGACATGTCAATCTTTTCTGTAATATTATACTTTTATCATGCTGAAAGGACCTGAACATTACCACCACCACTTGTAGCATCTTGCTTAAACTTTAGGCCTTCTCTCTGCTCATCCAAAAATGTACTACGATTTTAACATTTTTATATGTACTTCTACTTCTACTTTTCCTTTTTCTTTTTACATCTATTGTATTGATTTTTTAATTTTTCTATTTGTTAGTTAACCAATAATGAAGCAAAATGAACATGTTATTGAAGTGAACAGGATGCCAATGCTTCACATGGCGTTCAACTACAAAAGTTGGCCTACAAATTTATTACCAAACAGCTACTAATTAATACTAAATTGTTGACCTTACTAGTCGTGGTATGTGAGCTGTAAGGTCGGCTACTAATGAAAATATGTACTTATTAGGTCATTTTGATCACATTCATATGCATGTATATATTTGTGTGGATCTCCTTTATTTTTTATTTTTTATTTTATTTGAATCTCCTTAGGAGTACACATTTATTCTTTATATTCAATAAGAGGAGCACTTAATTCCATATGAACAATGTATTAGTAATTTTTTTGGAATTAATTACAACACGGTCCCTGAAATTTGGACTGAGCTTCATTCCATGCCTTCAGTACCAATTGATACAGTTTCATCCTTTTCCTCTGGGCAATCATCAAGAACATCGCTGATTTTAATCTCTACTTAGTTCTAATGCATCACTCTTTTTTGATTTCATCCTTCTCGTTTTTATTTCACTAGATTATGAGTGATTACATTTGCATATTTGTTGAAACCGAATGATAAAATCGCAAAATGATAGTTCCAATATGTGAGGACTGAAATGAAAACTTGATCCCTTTGGGATTAAATTAGTAAAAAACTAAACCACTTGTATGTTCATCTATTTCATATGCTACAACTTTTTTGTTACTAATAAAAAATTAGTAAAGTAGCTAAAAATAGCAATCAACACTGACAACAATTTGTAGACACATCCTTTCTCTCTCTCTTTCTATGTATATACATATATATATATATATATATATCCTTTGAAAATGAAAATTGAAAAAAATTTGATCACCGTTTGATGAATAACGTTCAATTTCAATCAAATAATAACTGATGATACAAATTGATGAAAATTGTTACTCATAAACCATCCACATGAGCACCAGCAATATGGGGACATCATCAACCTTAGCAAGACAATAATTAGGCTGTTGTCACAACTTCCTAATCATAGAAAAGTGCCTTAAGAATAAGCTTATCTCTAACTTATTGGATGTATTATTCCATATGAATCCATGTCCTTTTCCTCCCTTAGGCAGGTAGGCGTATATCCTGCAACCACATGTTTTTTTTATTTATTTTAAAAAAAAAACATAACCTATTTTTATAAAATATTGACTTATACTTGACTATCCAATTTTCAAATTAAGATTTTATTTCGGCATAGGAAATTATGAAGCTTTAAAATGCTACAACTAACAATTCTCTTTTACTTTTTTAATTAATTTAAAAGTTACAACCACCCAACCATGAAGAACATTTCGTACCAAATTAATAGAAAAACATATAAAAGAAAAAAAAAAATTCATTACTTGCATATATTCTCTTTTACTTTGGTTGGCCTCCGCCTTTATGAAGAACATTTCGTCAAGTTTCAGTCACTGTTCATATATTAATTAACTAATAGAAAAACATATAATATATATTTTTTCATTACACCCTAATTTTCTTTGGTGATATATACATCAAATCAAATTTATAAATAATTTTTATGAACTATCCACCCCTAAAAATTGGTCGGCAGGGAAAGCGCTAAGGTGGGTGCTTCTCTCATAGTCATAGGCGTGATGGAGAAGCCACATGGGGGCCCGCTGGCAGCAACGGAGCGTCGTTAGCGAGGCTATCATCATATTTCGTCACCATCATTTGTTTTTCGGGAATTTAATTCTGTCACCCTCACAACCCACGACACTTCCTTTCTTTACTTTTCCACCAAAAAACACATTGAAGTAAATATCTTACCATAACATATACATTATTATTATTATTAGTTCCATTCATAAATTATTGAAAAAAAAAAAACATAATTTTATGTGTTTTTTAAATTCAAATTTTAGATTGAGTAAAATAATTAATCTTACCATATTATTCTCCGACTTAACTTTATTTCTAATAATCACAAATTTCGTGACGGTAGAATCTCGACAATTCAAGATATTACCGCTGAGGATATATGACTCAATTGTTGAATCGCGTCGAATAGATTGTATTAGGGATTACCCTTTACTTATCTTTCTCATCTAAATTATTAGAAGGTGGCCAACCAACCAACCAAGGACTACAAAAACAATAAACTATTTTAAAAATACTTTATTTCCTATTTTTTTTTTTAATTTTGTCCGATTCATTATTTATCCTATATAGACGACAGATAGACACACTTGAACCTCCTCGTTAGCTTTATCTCCCCTCTCCTGTCAGTTTCTCTACCACAACCATGTCCGATAAGTGCAGCCACCACAAGGATAGGAAACGTCGGCTCTACAACCGCATATTCGCGGGCATACTCATCTTCCTCTTCATCGTACTCCTCATCGTCCTCATCATCTGGGCCGTCCTGCAGCCCAAGAAACCCCGGTTCGTGCTTCAGGATGCCACTGTCTTCACCCTGAACGCAACGGTACCTAACGTCGTTACCACCACTTTCCAGATCACGGTCTTGTCGCGAAACCCAAATGATAAGATTGGGATCTATTATGATAAGCTCGACGCCTACGCGAACTATCACAACCAACAGATAACTTTATACACCGCTATCCCCCCAACCTACCAGGTACATACATATACCCTGTGGATCAATCTTTGCTAATTATATTTGTTATAAAAAAATAAAATTTATATTCAAGGTGTTTAGGCCTATTTTGCTGGGATGAAAATTTATTAGGAAATTACTGTTGCAACAAGTTTGGTACCATTTATTTTTTGGGGTTAGATTTTGAGAAGATCAGTATGTTAGGCACAGGAGTAAAATGAGTATTTTATAAATTCGGAAGTATGTTGAATTTTAGTATTCAAATGAACGTAGTGTCGTCAAAAAAGAATTTTCGTTCGACGTTATGGTTATGAAGTATTTAGAGAAGATTTTTGTTTTTTTTTTTTTGTGAGAAATTTTCCCCCCCCTATATATTGCTGTACAAATATTGGTTAAGTGTTAGAATTGGTGTTTCTTGTAATAGCAGCCATATCGGTTGAGTACTTTGAAATTATTCATGGTTTGAGTTTACTACTGATATGGCTACAATTACAAGAAACACTTGTGTTAACTTAAAAGAAGATTTTGATTGAAAATAATTTTGAATTGCTTCTGTGTAAAATAAATTGCAAATACTTTGGAGAAAGATCAAAAGAAGCTTCAAGTTTTTGCACTTCTTTTACTACTTTCTAGTTTGTTTTTTTTTCCACCAAAAAGCAAACTTTTTTATGTCAAAAAACCAATAAAGTTGACTTACAAGTTTAGATAAATGATACCAAAATCATTTCTCAATTTCATACCCTTCTCAATTTTGTCCCCAACATTGTGAATTATTGCACTTCTCACCAGGGCCACAAGGAGGTCATCATCTGGTCACCGTTCCTCTCTGGAATTGAGGTCCCAGTGGCACCCTACAATGGGATCACCCTTGGACAGGACCAATCGAACGGTGTAGTGCAGCTCATAATCAAGATGTATGGACGAGTCAGATTTAAAGTCGGGACCTTCACCTCGGGCCGCTACCGCCTTTATGTCAAGTGCCCAGCTGTGATCACCTTCGGTAGCGGTAGCACTGGAATCGTAGTTGGAGACGCCGTTAAGTACCAGCTGCAACAGGGCTGCAGCGTTAGCATTTGAGAGAAAAAATAAAAATTTAATTTGGAGCTAGAATTTTTATGCCAAATAATTGTGGACAAAAGGAAAATGCTATATACTACGAGAAATTTTAAAGTACCGAGGAAGAAATTGCGATACATAACGTTAAATTGATGAGGTAGTGATATCTTGATAATTATGAGGCGCTTCCAAACCAGAATTTGTGCGATTCACTTTGTATAGAATTATTAATTTCACAATAATTCTATGATTAGTATAATTTTTGTTATTTGCTTTGCATGAAAAGTGATTGTTCATTTACCTTGCACGATAAATAATCGTCGTGTGCCATATCGAGATATGGTCAAGGTATTTATTAACCAAATGAAGCATCTCTATTAAATATATAGTTATAATAATTATACGTGGAAAGCCAAAAGTGATCAAAAAGTAAGCAAAGATGGTGAATGGGTTGAGATTGTAAATGGAAAATTTCAAAAGAGCACGTTATGGATGACTAGTTACAACATCTCGCCTTTTGATTTTCTTATATTTTTTTAAGGTCATGTTCCCATTTTTATTTCCCATATCGTATATCTCTCCATTTTGAAGACCGGCTGGTGTGAATAAAACTCAGGAGATTATATTTCCACTTTTCATCAAGGATAATTATACAGTGAAGTTATAAACACAATTACCAATGATCAAACTTTAACTCAATTTCTTAAAAACATGAATAACATCCTCCCCAATCGACTTCTCGATTTTGCTATAAGTTACAAGCCGCACCATATCTTTTCACGCGAAGTTTTAATTATAATCACAAATTTCACGACAGTAGAATCTCGACAATTCAGAATACTAACGCTAAGGATATATGACTCAATTGTTGAATCGCGTCGATAGATTGTACTAGGGATTTCCCTTTTCTTATCTTTCTCATCTAAATTATTAGAAGGAGGCCAACCAACCAAGGACTACAAAAACAAAAACTATTTTAAAAATACTTTATTTCCTTTTTTTTTTTTTAATTTTGTCCGATTCATTATTTATCCTATATAGACGACAGATAGACAAACTTGAGACACAACCTCCTAGTTAGCTTATCTTCCCTCCCGGTTTCTCTACCACAACCATGTCCGATAAGTGCAGCCACCACACCAATGCCGGTAAGTGCAGCCACCACACCAATGCCTGTAAGTGCAGCCACCACGAGGATAGGAAACGTCGGCTCTACATCCGCATATTCGCGGGCATACTCATCTTCCTCTTCATCGTACTCCTCATCGTCCTCATCATCTGGGCCATCCTGCAACCCAAGAAACCCCAGTTCGTGCTTCAGGATGCCACTGTCTTCACCCTGAACGCGACAGTACCTAACGTCGTTACCACCACTTTCCAGATCACGGTGTTGTTGCGAAACCCAAACGATAAGATTGGGATCTATTATGATAAGCTTGACGCCTACGCGACCTATCACAACCAACAGATAACTTTATACACCGTTATCCCCCCAACCTACCAGGTACATACATATACCCTGTGGATCAATCTTTGCTAATTATATTTGTTATAAAAAAATAAAATTTATATTCAAGGAGTTTAGGCCTGTTTTGCTGGGAAATTACTGTTGCAACAAGTGTGGTACCATTTATTTTTTGGGGTTAGATTTTGAGAAGTTCAGTATGTTAGGCACAGGAGTAAAATGAGTATTTTATAAATTCGGATGTATGTTGAATTTTAGTACTCAAAGGAACGTAGTGTCGTCAAAAAAAAAATTTCGTTCAAAGTTATGGTTACGAAGTATTTGGAGAAGACTTTTTTTTTTTTTACAAGAAACACTTGTGTTAACTTAAAAGAAGATTTTGATTGAAAATAATTTTGAATTGCTTCTGTGTAAAATAAATTGCAAATACTTTGGAGAAAGATCAAAAAAAGCTTAAAAGTTTTTCACTTCTTTTACTACTTTCTAGTTTTTTTTTTTCACCAAAAAGCAAACTTTTTTATGTCAACAAACCAATAAAGTTGACTTACAAGTTACGACAAATCATACCAAAATCGTTTCTCAATTTCATACCCTTTTCAATTTTGTCCCCAACATTGTGAATTATTGCACTTCTCACCAGGGCCACAAGGAGGTCATCATCTGGTCACCGTTCCTCTCTGGAATTGAGGTCCCAGTGGCACCCTACAATGGGATCACCCTTAGACAGGACCAATCGAACTGTGTAGTGAAGCTAACGATCAAGATGCATGGGCGAGTGAGATTTAAAGTCGGGACCTTCACCTCGGGCCGTTACCACCTTTATGTCAAGTGCCAAGCTTTGATCACCTTTGGTAGCGGTAGCACTGGAATCGTAGTTGGAGACGCCGTTAAGTACCAGCTGCAACAGGGCTGCAGCGTTAGCATTTGAGAGAAAAAATAAAAAAATAATTTGGAGCTAGAATTTTTATGCCAAATAATTGTGGACAAAAGGAAAATGCTAAATTGCAATAAATAACGTTAAATTGATGAGGTAGTGATATCTTGATAATTACGGAGCGCTACCAAACTAGAATTTGTACTATTCGCTTTGTATTGAATTATTAATTTCACAATAATTCTATGATTAATATAATATTTGTTACTTGCTTTGGCATGAAAAATGATTGTTCATTTACCTTGCGCGATAAATAATCATCGTGTGCCACATCGAGATATGGTCAAGGTATTTATTAACCAAATGAAGCATCTCTATTAAATTTATAGTTATAATAATTACACGTGGAAAGCCAAAAGTGATCAAGAAGTAAGCAAAGATGGTAAATGGATTGAAATTGTGAATAGAAAATTTCAAAAGGGCACGTTTAGTCCTACTAATAAAGATAAAAAAATAACTAGTGAACGAATGAGTATTTCACCATTAATATCAGGAGAATCTCAACACCTCGATTTATGTAAATGAAGAATTTAATTTCCTTCTTGATAGGAAAATTCATCCTTTAGAATAATGTGAAATTTTTTAAATCATTCGTAAAGGAACTACAGAGGACTAGAGTAAAATGCTAAAAACAAATTCCATAGCATGCAATTGGGCAAATGCAAAGTCACTGCATAGAGGCTTGGGGCTTTAGTATAGTTTGTTTGTTTCTCTATCCTTTCGAGTTGTAAGACTTAATTATATGTTATGGATACACTTCCGTTTAATTTCTATCATTCCGGAAAACTCAGCCATTTGCTTGTTTTTTAAAATCTACCCTTGGCAGATGAATTGTTATTGTTAGTCGATTTTATTTAGTTACAAAGATGGCAGTACACTTAAAATAGGCCTTATATATATATAACTTTGGCTAATGACTTAGTTTTTCGGTTAGTTCAGTTATTTGGTTGTATTTAGAAAGGGACTTGCAAGGAGAGGGTACCATGTAATCATATATAAGTATTTAAGTTTATTTTTAAACTCACAATTGAAAATCAACTTGTAAGGGAAGAGAGTCATATAATCATATATTTATATAAGAATTTAAATTTATTTTTGGTCGATATCGGATAATGTTATCTTTAATACTTCTCCGCACGCGTAGACTAGACTCAATTTGCGATAGGGATCTTGCATGTGTAATTTAGTAATTAATTAATTTCAATTGTCATTAATTTTAATTACCAAACCCAAAGATTGAGTGGTTCTGATACCATGTTAAATTTATAATTGTAATAATTACATGAGTAGAACTCACTGTTGAAAATCGGCTTGTAAGAAAAGGGTGTCAATATAATCATAAATAAGAATTTAAGTTTATTTTTAGCCTCAATCATATGGAACGTAATTACTCAATATTTACTATAATGCCTATGAATAATTAATGATGAGTTGTCACGTATCATATTCACTTTATTTAGAAAAATTACACACGGTTGTGTTCTTTGATTAGTGGGATCAATTGGTAGATGATGATGATGATGAATAAGTGGAATATAGAAAAAGAACTTAGAATGTTGTAATGATTAAAATTTTTAGTTAATTAATTAGTCATTATGTATGAGGTGGGCAATAATTCAATTGGAAAATAAAAGTCAAGTTGGGTATATGGTGGGGGGTTGGGGTGTCATTTTCTTTCAATTTCCAATGTCGAAACTTTTATGGTATAGCCGCCATAGTTTACCATGCTTTCGGTTTACTCTTTTCTTTTCTTTTCTCTCTCTCTTTTTTTTTTTTTTAATTTCGTAGAATTAATCTATATATTTGGAGTTTGGACAACCGCTTTAACCTAATATAAAGCTTCCCCTACTTTTTATTAACAATTTTCATATAATTTAATGTTCGGTCAAATTTTTGAATTTGATTTAGTCCTCATCCGGAAAACAAAGGCTATGTTGATTTATGGATATAGTTCGGTTCAGTGGAAGGTAAACAGTACTTCACATAATTATGAGCGAGAAATAATTCAGTGAAAAACATTCTTAATAAATAAAAAGCAAAAAACTGGAAAGTGTAGGTTTTTCTTATTTAAAAATAATCCTTTTACGGCTAAATTGGTTAACTGATACTGAAAATTTTCTATGTCCTGAGCATATAATATGCGACAAGAGCCTGCACATTATTTGAATTAATATTAACGTAACTCCATGCTAATTTTGAAAAGCGGATTGGAAATACAGCAACACTCCAAACCGAAATTTAGGAGAAATGCTATACATACCTAAAATTTTTACACAATTCTCTTACCCGTTGATGTGGAAAGGAAATTTTAATTCAAGTAATTAATGCAATATAACTAAAAAATAATCACATTCAAATATTCTCCTTATTACATTAGCGAGTAAAAAAATCGAATAAAAATTTTAGATTGGTGAAACATTTCTCAAACCTAAGTGGTATTGATGTGAATTATTCACAAGGTGATAGAATACTACTGATCGTACTATAGCACCAAAACCTACCAAATGAATTAAGAACAAGTGTAAAATAAAGGGGGGGTAATTAGTGGAGTTTAGGTGTGAGATTGAAAGTGTTATTTTCCAAAATGGTCCAATTTTTTCCACATGCTCATGCCCTACTGGTGGTCTTTTTCTAATGCCTAACGTCTTCTACCAACTAATAATGGCTTAATGGAAAGGGATTTTCACATTGCCCTTCAGAATTGTGGATCCTATCTAATCTTCAATACTTGGTGCTAGCTCCTAAAACATGTTCACGCTTTACAAAAAAAAAAAAAAATAGTTTTATGCTCAATTAAATCATTCAATAGTGGCTTGTTATTTAGAAGAGTGAAACTTGATACTGCACCATATTCTGACAAAGTGGTGCTTAAAAATTACTTTCACCAGCAGAAGAGGTCATAATTTTGTATTTGACAATGCTATAAATGTCTACTTTAATCGTGTAAGTTCAGAGGTCTTGTGTTCCTAAGTAAAGGTGAGGGATCGTGAATTGAGCTCTCGTTTATTTATTTATTTTGATAGGTAAAATGAGTTCATATTTCTATAACCCTTTCGAATGTATTCACACTTCCATTCTGGAAAGGGACACAATACGAGGCACTGAAAGTGGCGAGCGCTTTATCTAGCAAATACTGCTCGGTTTTCAAAAGATTGGGTTCTTTTAGCTAATCCGAACCCTCCATTTTTTAGTTTAGTGATGTGTTCATCGATGCAACAGTGCCCTGATGATCACCAGTGCTTTTATACATCTGGAGAGGATGCAATACCTTGTTAATAAGTACACAAAATTTCCAATCAGTACGTGCTAGAGCATAACACGCCTTCAACTCAGACAAAAAGTAGGCACATAGTCTCACTTGCTGTCTTGCAAAACTAAGCAATTTCTTATTAATGTGCTTTCTAATGAGATTGAAAACATAAATTTTATTATTATTAAACTTGAAATGTATATTAGGGAAAATCTTATTCCAAATGACATTTACCAAGAGAAATAGGAACCTTTTGCAGCTTACTATAACCAGAACGATATGGATACATCCCTTATTTTAAGCAACAGTGCACACCCCTCTACATTTTTACATCATCTCAGAGAATTTCTTCCTCACAGATCTGTAATAAACGGATTACGGGATGTAACTAACCTTGACTTTTCCTCAACTCTGTCAAAATTGAGGGCCTCGTGTCAAGCAGTGGAGCGATGAAGCTCCTAACAAAAGCACGTTGCTTAGCCGTTTCTTCAACTACAACCAAATGAGCATCATCACAAGCCTTTGCATCCTCAAAACCAAGAGTCCATCTCCCATCTTGGTCATGATTGGGAGCTTTCAATTTATGGCTTTTCGTTTTGCTTTCACCAAGCCTTGGTTCAAGCTCTCTAATTTGCAGGTGTAACCATGTTGGATGGTTCTCATCTACCTTCGGCTGTTACAAAGTGCAACACAGTCGTATATAAGATCCCCACAGGAAAATCTTGGGAGTCTCAGAGAAAATCAAGACCAGTTAATATTGCAGTAACCTCTAATAACTATACATGGAAATTTGAAAACCGAAAGTGTGGGAAGATCACATAGGAGTTACATTTAGTCCAGCCAATGGAGCAATTGCAATAACAAGTCCTCGCTTCGAGTGTAAAGGATGTTTCTCTAGAAGTAGCAACTTGCCAGATATCCCCATTGTGATGGGTACGACATAGATATCCCTCATTCCCACTTTGGAAAATGCAATTTTACAAGGGATGCCAGAGGCTGCAAATAATTTTATAAATCAATATAATAGTAATAAGCAAAAGTCATAATTTTGCTAGTAGTCAATAGCAAATTCACAAGACAGCTGACCCACCTAAAGATACTTCTGACCCAAAACTTGCAGAACGAAGATCTGAAACATACTTCCTTCCCGAAACAGCCAAAGAATTGCTTTTCAAATTTAACATGGGATTTTCAAAAGGGTCGGTATTGAATATGAATGTCTTCAAATGAATATGGAGAACAAACAACTGAAAATGGAACAAGTATAAGAGATTTTGTTTCTTGAAAAAAAAAAAGTGATGTGAAGAAATGCAGATGAACAATATAATAAACCTTCACGGTATCGACCATCCTTTGCCAAGCCATCGTAGAAGTACTTCCTCCTGAACAAAATGATTATATTAGACTCATCCTGTATACAGAATAGATGAAGAGGAACAATTCTCATTAACAGTCCATGACAGTATTCTGTTCCAAACAATCCCTACTGATAGTTTACCGCAATGTGGATTACTACATGAAGCATGTTGGTGGTGGGAAAGCTCAAGCGCAAAAATAGGGTCCTTAGACAGGGATGATTCTTCAAGTACTGCAACACATGGGTATAAAATAATCAACTCCATATAAATTGTATCAAATAAAACTTAAATTTCTTCGAAGCCATAGCCCAAAAGGTGTTAATCAAAAGCCTTTCGGATAGCTATATAAGGACCAAGAACATAACAAGTCGAAGATACAATTCATAGCTCTTTTCTACCTCTTATTCACACTAGATGAACATCACGTGCATTACACGTGACATTTTTCAAGATATTAAGTGGTGAGAATATGCATTACATGTATTTTAACATAAAGTTTTATTTTCGAAAAACATTATTATTTCTTCATACATAATGAAAGGCGTTATTTATTTACTCAGTTACTCTTATAGTAATATTTATTATTAAAATTTAATACGAGTTACTTTTCACATGACTGTGTGAAAAAAAAATTGGATCTTAGTTACTCATTTGCTATTATAATTCAAATCATATTTTCAATTACCTCTAAATGGTAGAGAAATCTTATTATAATCCATTAAAACAATTATTGCACTAAAAATTTGAAAGTTTAAAAATTCAAGTACGAAAAATGTTTTTCATAAAAAAACAAATTTTGTTACAAATACACAAATTCAACAAATTGCAACTCCACAATTACAATATAAATAACCAATGATTCTACAACTATTATGATATTTTGTAAAGAATTACATTTTTTCTTAACTTTTATTTGGATTGTGTCACAACTTACAATTACTAAATTTCACCATTCTCATAATCAACCAAGTTGATTTTTATTCTTCAAATTTTGATTGTGATTATTTACAATTATCCAACCTATAAATCAGAAACCGATAGTTGTAATTCCACATTAAAGTTTGTACAATTAATCAATAATTTTTTTAAAAAAATAAAAAATATGAATAGCCCATTAGATATAATTTATAATTCTAAAACTCATTTACAATTATACAACATTGTTATAAGATCACTATCTCTTATTAATATAAAAATTGATTTTTTCTCTACTTTCACTCTAATTGTCACATGTTGATGGATAGTTTTTTTGGCTAGCGCCTGCAAATTGTTTTGACACATGTACCATCAATTTATCAATCAAAACTTAGGAAATAAAATATTTCCATTACAACCACGTCAATATATACATAAATAAAATATAATCTAATATAGAATAATATTTTTTAAATCTAACTAATTTAATATATCAATTACATAAATATATGCATGAAATATTTTGGCGTTTAAGAGAAAATTACTTACCCTCCAACAAGAAGTGTTAATACCATCCCTTTTAACCTATCAACCTATCACTATTTATTTTTGAAAAGTAAGTTACATCTATGTTTATCAAATGGGAAAATAATTGAAGTGTATAAGACACACACACATACATACATATATACATATGTATATATGCTTTCGTTCTAATCGCGACATATTTTCATATAAAAAATTTATCATAATAAAATTTTACCAAAAGTAAATATCTTTGCAAAAGAAAGTAAAATAATATTTCTTTTGCAAAAATATTTAGTTTTGGTTAAATTTTGCAAAAGAAAGATTATTAAAAATATTACCATTATAAAATTTCTCTAAATCTAACTATTGAAAACATATAAAATAACAAGCTTCCTGGAAAAAAAACTCATTAAATTATGTTATTTTATTAAAAACATATTCTCATAATAGAATTTTTCTAAACATTATTATTAAATATAAAACGATTAAGAATAAATTAAAATTAAATTTAAAACAA
>MKEJ01042414.1:0-23554 GCA_001753735.1 Embelia ribes | reverse complement strand
AAAAAAAAAAAAAAAAGAAAGAAAGCTGAACTTGTTATAGTTGTGAATATGAAGTTCTCTAGATTTGGTCATTAGCTGCTTGGGACTCCATTGGACAAATGATCTGCCTGGAGCAATGATACAGGTACTTTTTCCAATAATGTTCATTAGTGTGTGGATCATTCTAAAGTTTCTTCGTTTGATCCTTGCCTTGCTGCCGGAATCGTTACCCCTCTCTCTCTCTCTTGGCGGCCGCCCGCCCCCCCGCCCCGGGGCCCGCCGCGCCCCCCCCCCACAATTGCTGAAAAATTTTGGATCATTTCTTGATTTGTGCGTGTCATCATTGGACATAGGTCATTTTTATCTGTATTGTTCCAATTTAATCGGATGTCACTGAAGAGGAAAAAAAAATGGCTTATCTATCATATATAAGTATTTATACTATCACTTACATGGTCGATGTGGGATTAAAGGATACAAAAATTTATCATAATTATGTATGCTTAAGCACAAATTATTTTCTTATTTGGGGCTTTTGCACCTCAGTTTGATTTATATACACACTTTACAATTGTAAAACAAGGGCCATAAACTCTTGATTACAAAATCTTACACATAAATGTCATATCTTTGTAAATAATTACTACATAAGCAATAGTTTGGCCCCTCCCATCATTTTAAGAATCTCCCTAATTATTACAACTTTTGCTTTTTGAAATTTAAAATTTTGCTTTTTGAAATAAAAGAACTTCTCACTGTAGTTTTATTGACTCCATCCTTTGCAGTTTTGACAAATTTTTTCTTCTGTACACGGTATCATGAGTTTTTATACTTCTATTTATTTTTCTATTAATTGAGTATATTATTAAAAAAAATAAAAATTGACAGTAAGTTTTTTTTCTTCTGTCCGGAGGTGACCTGGGTTCGATCCCCGGCAACGGCATGTTGCTATACCGTTAGGTCCCCGGAATCTCTTTTTTATTGTTATTTTCCTTTTTCCGTCATTATACCGAGCAAAAGCATCCCTCTTTTTCTATTGAAGATATTTGAGAATTGTGATTTGATTAGTATCATATTTAGTTTCATTTGATATGATTTGATCAGATATGATATTTAGATTTAAAAATAATTTTATTTTTTTTTCATATATGTTTCTCATTATACTATAAGTAGGGATTTATGTCTCTACAATCAATAGACGAGAAAGACTTTAGTCCCGAGCAATTGAGATATTATACGAGAAAGACGATAGCTTCGCTTCTAATTATGATATTACCATTGTCGTAGTGGCGAATTCGACGAGAGGATTATTTGATCATTGCAATTCTTTTGAACAAACTTTTGGTCCATTCTTATACTTGAGTGTATTTGAGGTTGGAATGAGTTTGATCATACTAATTAGGGTATTTGTTTATCATTCCTAAAATCGCTTCTCAGCCCAAATTTTTTAATTTTTGTTTAGCATTTAAAAAGAAAAATATTGCTCTTATGCAATAATTTAAATGCTAATGATGAACATCCAATAGTCATAGCTCAAGAAACTAAGAACAAATCCATCTCAAACCAAAAAAAAAAAAAAAAGGTTGAACAATATATCATGTTTGACACTCTGCAAACTGGTGACTTGGGGTATGTCCTTCAATAGAGGAAGGGTGAACATAGGAAATAGCAAAAAATGGTAACGGCATAAGAAAACCCCACTCAAACGGGTGCCAGTTGTGTTTCCAACATGAAATTTCCATTATAAATTCTGATGCATTCAAAAAAATGACATATTCAATGATAAAAAGTAGAGAACACGTCCATGTACCACATTTCTCCACACAGACGAATGAAACATTCCCTCGAAATAGTGTCACTGAATCAAGCGAAATTAATAGAAATCGTACAACAGAACTAGCTTCACCAGTTAAAGAGAGAGACAAGAGAACAAGGAGACTACACACCAGTGCAACAAATCGTCTAACCAGTTTTCGTTCTTACCAGCCTCTTATTTTTACTACTTTCCACAGATGATAAGGTGATTCAGAGGCACAAAAAGATAAGGTGACTCATTCTCTCTGTCACACACACAGACAAAGATAAAGAAAGAAACACAGGCGTGCAGAGGTGGCATTTCATCATCCTAAAAACCTGGATCTTCTCAATATCTCCCCTGCAATAGTAAACACAGCTATTTCAATAAAAACTGGAAATGAGAACACGCTCAAGGGCAAAGGAAAAAAGAACGAACAAAATACAATAGAATATCATTGTTTTCATTTTTTATTTCGCAGCTTCAATTTACATGATTCTTAAATATGACAGCAAACATATCTTACTTGGAAGTCAAGTAGCATCTTGGAGACAAGAAAAACAGAGAAATTAAAGAAGAGACAGAAAAGAAATTACAATCCAAAAATATCTACTACTTCTCAATATTATCACTTTGGGCACTTCGGGAGAACTAAGTAGCATTTGCACATGCTTCCCATTTCCCAAAGTCCCAACTACAAAAACTTATCATGTTCAACAATTTCTAGAAACCCAAAAGCTCATAGATAGCTGGCTTTCTAAGAGACTTTTGATGACTTCCCGTGGAGTCGTTCTGCTAGATTGATATTATTTTCTAGATTGTCCTTTCTTATCCCCACTTATTAATCCAAAGTGCCCATACTACCAGTTATTAATGTAACTGCAATACATAGTTACAATAGCCTATTTATGTCACATGACATATAGATGAAAACTCTCAAGGCTGCTCAGGTCAAGAGTTCAAGTTCAAAAGTTCCACTGACATAATGATGCTTAACAACCAAAAGTCTTAATTTTAGGTTCCCAATTTATGACAATAGTGTTATCTGCATTAATCATTAAGTGAAGTCAACCAATAAGAGGATAACCTTCACACCTTCATCGACGCAATTCAATTCTTACAGTTGACATGTCCTCCCTCTAAATCGACTGAATTAAGAATCAGAACTTCCAATATATGCATCAATTCTTTGCAAACAGAATTGGAGAGCAAATTTAGTGGTAACATTTTCTTTACAGAGAAGTCTTCATTAAATAAGGCAGATGTACTACTCTTTCCTATGTTGTTACCTTAGATCTCAATGTCGTATTTTTGCAAAAAGTTCAACACGGAGCAAAATTCATAAAATTGTAGATGCTGCTTTTTTGGAAGATTTTTAATGATAGATAAAAAAAAAAAAACTTAAAAAAGATAATTATGTTGTACCAGAGAAAAGTACATTAAATTTTCGTACAGATTGTGCTATGGTGTGGCAGCTTTATGAGAAAGCAAGAGACACAAATCTTATACTTCTGAATACATTTTCAACAGAAATATTTTGACCAAAGTTCCCACAAGCAGGTCTAAATTTCAAAGCACTTTAAAGATACAACTCATCAAATGTACACCCAGTTCAGGAAAAGTCATCCCAAAGGGTACTTCTTAGGCCCCGTTTACTAACATTTAAATTTATTAAAAAAATTGTTGTTGGATTGCCTAGTGCACATTGTGGGGTGGTATTGATGTACGCAGCCTCACCCTGTTTCAAAGAGATGTTGGCTTCAGGGTACGAACCCGACCCTCAAGTCGCAAAGGAAGCGTGCATCGGGCTTTAAACGCCAACAAGATCAATTTCAGAAGAGGCTGAATACGGAGCAACTATTATATTCAGATGCCATGAAACAACAAGCCATCTCTTGCATGTTCACTAAATCTTGTAAACAAGGTAAAAAATCGTTTGCAGAACTTGTTTAGTTTTTCTGTTGCCAAATAAAAATAGATTGTTTAAGTTTTGATCCATAAAATGGAAACACGTGTTTCTATTTCGTACTTCTGCTTTTTGTTTTTCTCTTATGTAAAGCTTGGCCGAAGACTCGAGAAGGATTAACCTATTTTCTCTCTCTCTATAGTTCCTCTCTCTCACCATCGTCACCTGGAACATCATCTTTCTCTATCTCTACTAATCTCCCATCAATAAAAAAACTGATTTTCTTCATGTTCTATTCCTTATTCCTTCACCCCCTCTTTTCTCCATTGAAGCCCTAATTAAGAATCAAATCAGCAATTGCTTCTTGTAACCAATTTTTGTCTAAACCCAGATCTAATTATTGATTCCTCAATCTCCCTAGATCTTGGAATTGCAATCTCAGATTTCACTCAAAATGGTAAATCTATTTGGGGGGAAAAAAATCAGTTGATGAAAAGTGTGATTTTCAACTAATTGGTAATGGACTCCCAAAGCAGCAGCAGGAGAAGGCTGGTTTTGTTCATTAACATGGTGGATTTGGGGGGCTTATAGGGTATTCATATTTCTTTTGGATTTGTAAATAAAAAAATGTTTAGTAAATGGGTTTTCATCTCAGTTTTAAAAAATCACAAACAGCAACAAAAACACATAAAAAAACACCTGAAAAACATAAAAACAAAAACATAAACATCAGTAAACGAGGCCTTAAGATGCAGTTTCGCAAGATAAACTTTTTAGAGCCTACCAATCCAAACAGGCCGCTAAAATTTTATATGCATACACGAGCAAAAAAGACGTCAAATCTGACAGAATTCAAAGATGATGTCACATAAATAGTAAAAAGAATATTAATACCAGTCAGCAGATATATTGATTCGGTAAAATACTATAATTAAGAAAAAATAACAACATTTTGGAATTGAAAGGCGGGAATCTTACTTGGTCTGTGCCAGATTGTCCCACTTGTCCAAAATTTCTCTGCCCCAACTCATCGTTGTTCCTCCGCTCCATCTGCTGATATTGAAAACCTTGAGAGTGATTTTCTCCTGCTCCTTGTCCATAATTCCCCCCAGGCATTTGTCCGTAATTACCACTTGATTCTTGCCCATTACCACCACCCATTTGCCTGTAATTTCCTCCTGCTCCTTGGCCCTGTGTTACCCCTTGCAGAGGCGCATAATTCCTATTATCTCCTGGGTAACCCCTCTGGTCGGGTTGGGCCCTTGCTACTCCTAGAGGATTGTAATATTCTTGCTGGTTTTGGTTGTAATTATTACCCGGATATGGAGGCATTGAGTCTCTCCCTCCGGGAGTAGTATTCATTGGCAAAGGATTTCTCCTCTCTCCTCCACCGATTGGACCATAATTAGGCTGCACTGAAGGAGTTTGTAGTTGCCCAGAGTTTCTAACATCCCCGTAAGAAGGTCTCTGGTTGTCATATCCTCGATTACCTTGTTGGTTCAGCACTGAAGGATTTTGCGGTCGTTCAAAGTTCCTATTATCCCCATACCTAGGTCCTTGGTTGTCATATAATTGATTACCTTGTTGATTAGGTACTGAAGGATTTTGATGCTGTCCAAAGTTCCTATTATCTGTATACCTAGGCCCTTGGTTGTGATATCCTTGATTACTTTGTTGATTCGGCACTGAAGGATTTTGCTGCTGTCCAAAGTTCCTATTATCCCCGTATCTAGGTCCTTGATTGTCATATCCTCGATTACCTTGTTCATTCGGCATTTGGCGCGGACTGCGATTAAAATCTCTATTACGATCGCCATATCTTCCTCCCTGCCTTCCATATTGCACTGGAGGTGGCCTGGGTGTAATTACTCCGTTATCATACTTGTCACCTGATTTCACAGAATATATACAAGCTTCAGACAGTCAAAAATCAAAATATACACTATAGCTAGCTCACCAACTCACTAAAAAACTAGAGGAAAGACGTTTAGGTAAATACAATTTTTCCACATTAACTGTATCAGCAATTTCAATTAGTTTTTAACAAACCAACCACATAAGGCAAAAGAAAGAACACCAAATTATCTGTGAGCACGGGTTAACTAACAGTCACAGAGTGATAATCATACCTCCATACTCTTTGTTCACAGGATCAATATAGGAATCTGGCAAAACAAACACAACTCCTGGCAAGCCTGATTCCGATAGGAAATTCAAAGTCAGAAACATTAAGATGATGCTTATACATTATTTCTCACCAATTTGAAGGTTGAAATGTGAGGCCTCTTTCCATAGTGATTGATAGTGTTATATACTCCCATTCAACAAATAAACAATTAAGATTTTAGTATGAGATTTGCCATGCCTTACCCTTAAACTTCTCAGATTCTTCTTCGGATACAAGGCACTGAAAGCCCTGGTAAGTTGTGGTGCTACAAGCATACATCTTCTTCTTAGCCTCTTCATAGCTATAATCATATCCAAATTAATCAGAAATGCCAATTATTTAAACGAATATAGCTTCAGGGAACTAAATAGATTTCAAAGCCAATGGACCACTAGTGAACCGTTACATGCTAAAGTAACAACATAATTATCTAAGATCAATATATTGAAAAATACAAGCAAATGTCAGAGTCTCAAGCATACCTTACGACAAATTTTTCATCAATAAAATGGATGATATTACGAATTACTAACAGTCTCAAAGTAGACCCGCCATATTACAGTTGTTAAAATGCAACCAAACAATAAAGTAAAAAAAGAAAGATTGCGACATGTTCCGTACACGCAAGGAATAGAACAGCAAAAGAAATGCATACATGCAATCCAGATCAAAAAATACTACACGGAATCTCAAAGGATAAAATATAGATTGCCCAAGTCTACATGGCTAATCACAATTCATTATCTCATACATTCTCACTTGACTTCTCAACCGTGTTAGCTCCCACACTTTGTTTGCAAAAAGTTTTGATACCATCTTTCTCTATCTGTTTCTCCCCAATACAGCTAGTAATAACAGGAAAAGATGATAGGAAGCACATGGGAAAACATTCTCATGCTACACTGAATATGAATTGAATATGAAACCATACGCACATGAGCAACAAATAGAAGAGAGAACAGAACAAACTTCCAACAACTTCCGAAAGAAATCCCAAACCTCAAGAGGAAATGTAATATGAAAAAACCAAATGACAAAATAATCTTAAGAGGTTGGTGTAATTAAACCAGAGATGGAAATAACGATATCATGTACACAATACATAGAAACATACATACATACATACAACCATATAAATTTTAAAAGTAGTGAGATTATTGTTGCTACGTATGTATGTATGATCGTGAAGAAGAAGAGGAAGGAGGAGAAGGAGGAGGAGGAGGAGGTTGACTCATTACACTCTGTCTCTGTCCCTGAGATAGAATTAGAGGATTATTTTGTAATAGCAGTAGTAGCAGAAAGAGAGAGAGAGAGAGAGAGAGAGAGAGGATATTTATTTTAGTGTCAAAACTTGGTGTTTCATCTAAAATAAAATAGTCGCAAATAAAAACATTATAACGCGCAGAGATTTCTCCGACCAACTCATCTTCTCTTACCCCCTCTCCCACCGTCCTTTCGCCTCCACTGCTGTTGTTCAGGTTCCCTTCTCTCTCTCTCTCTCTCTCTATTCTTATTAATTCATTTTTATTTTTATTTTTGTTAAAAAATTAATTATTCATTATTATTATTTGCTTTGTCCTGACTTGACTTGTAATTTTGCTCAGCTCTTGTTTGTTTTTCCTTTTTCTGTAATGAATTTAATTTCTAAATGAATGGATGGATGGTAGATTTCTAATAGTGGTGATCCTGCTGTGGCTGCTGATTCACCAGAGTTGTTGTTGGTGTATGTGCCCGTTGCTACAAGTGGAGATGGCCATTGCTTCACCAACTACATGTAAATTAATCCTCCTTTACTCTCTCTCTCAATTGAGTTTGATCAAGGGCACTTCCAACCCTAAATCCCTATAGCTCAAATCCAACCCTAAATTGTAATCCCTCTAGCTCAAACTCTAATATAAAGGATGCATTATTGAAAATATCCACATCATATCCCTTAAACTTAAAATAGAACTGGGGGTATGAACAGCTGTCCATAGTTCTACAGGAATACTGTAGCAAGCCCCTTTTATTTTTGGAAAATTGAATAGTTTTAAAATACATTGGTGTAAGTTTTATTCCATTTAATCCCTAAAATTTAGGTTATAGACTACTTATTCATAAAAGAAAAAGGGAATTAGGTGAGAAACCAATTTAGGATCACTGGTGGGAATGCCCTTACCCTAAATAGAACTTTTTATTTCATCGCTGTAGTTTATTTTATTTTCAAATGAAATGCATGTTGACTGGATTAAATCCCAGCAGTAATGAGTATGGCATTGAGGAGGCAGCTGCTAATGACAGTTGTAGCAGCAAGAGTGGTGAAGATGATCAACAACTGCAACGCGGAGGAGGAGTGGTCACTGCTCAAACTACCACGGCTTCTTCTGCTGATGCTACTGATAATAATGCTAATAAGAGAACATCTGCAGCAGCAGCATCACTTCCCTGGTTTCAAACTGAGTGCTCGACCACATGCAAATATTCTGCTAGGTTTTCCTGCTCAAGAACTATATCTTCTTTGGCTCCCATTGCCCGTCTCTCAGTTTCCTCCTCCTCCACGTCCCAATACCTTCTTGCTGCGTTAAATGATTATTATTTTTCATCAGATCATTATGTCGAAGATCATGTTTTGAGGTCGCTCACTCTTCTCATTGAAGGTAAAGCGACCGCCCGTGATAGCTTAAACTTCCTTACTCTAATTGGGATACCTTCGTTTACCGATGAGAGTAACACAGTTCCGGGTTGTCTACGCCATCCTAACATAGCTCCTGTATTGTGCATCCTTAAATCATCTGATGATTATTTCAATCTAGTGCTTCCAAAAACTCCCTATACTCTGGAAAGCATCCTTCATTATAGTCCTTGTTTCTTACAATCTGAGTGGCGTATCATGTTAATAATGTATCAGTTGCTCTCTGCCTTGTCTCACTTGCATGGGCTCGGAGTTGCCCATGGTAACATATGCCCATCAAATGTCATGTTGACTGATCAATGCTGGTGTTGGTTGCGGATCTTTGATGATAAACCTCAGCTGACATTTTCTAATGTGCGTTCTACGACTAGTATGGAATGCTCTGCTTCTCCCCCATCGGAGAGAGGAGGTTGTATTGAGGGCTGCCCTTCTCAAGGAAGAATGCTTGCTGATTTGAACTACTCCCAATATTTGGAATCAGATCTTGATTGGCACTCAGCATTTACTTGTTGGTGGAGGGGAGAGCTGAGCAACTTTGCATATCTGCTCGTATTAAACCGGTTGGCTGGTAGGAGGTGGGGGGACCACAAATTTCACACAGTTATGCCATGGGTCATAGATTTTAGTGTTAAACCTGATGAGGCTACTGAGACAGGTTGGCGAGATTTGAGCAAGAGCAAATGGTGGTTGGCAAAAGGTGACGAACAATTGGATTTTACATATTCAACGTCTGAAATCCCTCATCACGTATCCGACGAATGCCTCTCTGAATTAGCTGTCTGCAGTTACAAGGCGAGGAGATTGCCATTGAGTGTTCTACGCATGGCTGTTCGATCTGTATACGAACCGAATGAATATCCTTCTAGTATGCAAAGGCTTTACCAGTGGACCCCTGACGAATGCATCCCGGAATTTTACTGTGATCCCAATGTATTCTGTTCCCGACACTGTGGGATGAATGATTTGGCAGTGCCTTGGTGGGCTGTCACACCTGAGGAGTTCATTAAATTGCACAGGGATGCCCTAGAGAGTGACAGGGTGTCATGCCAAATTCATCAGTGGATTGACATCACATTTGGTTACAAAATGTCGGGTGAAGCAGCTATTGCTGCCAAGAATGTGATGCTGCCTGCATCAGATCTGACTCAGCCCAGATCTGTAGGGCGCCGTCAGCTTTTCACCCAACCACACCCTGCTCGTTGTTATCGAGGTGTTACTAGTCAAACTCATAACTGTGATCATGAGTTGGTTGGGCATCCCATCCAAGCGAATGGTGTTGAGGGCACAAAGTCTCTTTCTCTTCTTCCTGAAACTACTTATTTACAACAAGTAGAAGAAGCAGCCGCATTTTGTGAACATGCTCGGCATTTGAGTCCCCTCTACTGCTGTGTTCTAGAAGATCTTGCAGAAAATGACATCCCTTTTTCAGAACAGCCTCGTACTGAGGGTTTGGAGGTAAATACATGTGTGCCACCTGACCTTGATCAAACCTGTGGGCTGCGATCCATTATGGATGCACACCATCTTATTGAGAATATTGAGGTAGACGATGACATGTCAGCGGGATATCAGCAATTTCTCCTTTGGAGGCAGAAATCATCACATTGTAAGATTTTTTCTGAAGGTATTGCGAAAGACATATTTTCAGCTGGGTGCATTTTGGCAGAGCTTCATTTGGGAAGGCCGCTTTTTGATCCAACCTCTCTAGCAATGTATTGTGAGAGTGGAATCTTACCGAGATTGATTCAGGAACTTCCTCCACAAACTAGAATTCTTGTTGAGGCGTGCATCCATAAGGATTGGAGGAGGTATTGGAAAAATTCTTTGTTCCCCTATAAATAGTTGACTCTTTTTTTCTAGCTTTTTTTTTTTTTGTGTGTGTGTGTGTGTGAACTACTTTGTACTCGAGTATTTTCTGGCTGGTTCGACTATAATTAGAGACCTCAGACTAATTTATCCTTTTCTTACTAATTAAATAGGAGGCCTTCTGCTAAATGTCTTTTGGAATCCCCTTACTTCCAAACAACAGTCAGGGCTGCTTACATATTTCTTGCCCCCCTTCAAATTTTAGCTAACGATGGTCTGCGTCTTCATTATGCTGCAAGTTTTGCAAAACAAGGAGCCTTAAAAGCAATGGGACCATTTTCAGCTGAAATATGTGCTCCATATTGCTTACAGCTTATGGTGACCCCTCTGTCAGATGCTGAAGCTGAATGGGCATATATACTTCTGAAAGAATTCTTAAAATGCCTAAAATCAAAGGCAGCAAAGACACTCATCTTGCCCACCATTCAGAAAATTCTACAGGCTAGTTGTGAACGACTTCTTATATGCTGTTACATGCTCAAATATCTATCTTTATCGCTTACTCGATTTGCTTTTTCTTGCAGACCACTGGTTATTCACATTTAAAGGTTTCTCTCCTTCAAAATTCCTTTGTGCGCGAGATATGGAACCGAGTAGGTAAACAAACGTATCTGGAGACTTTACATGCATCAGTAATATCAAATTTGCATGTGGCTCCGCACAAGCGTTCTGCTGCTGCTGCTTCTGTACTGTTGATTGGCTCTAGCGAAGAACTTGGTATACCAGTTACAGTCCATCAGGTTGGGTCAGTTATGCTGTCCTGAGTTTCCATACATGAATGAACTAAACATATTCAGTTTAAAGTATATAATTTATTGGAAAAATGCATTTTTTTGCATGTGTTTTCTAGCTTACTTATGTTTCTTTTTATCTCCAGACTATCTTACCTCTAATTCACTGTTTCGGGAAAGGGCTCTGCAGTGAGGGAATTGATGTCCTGGTCAGAATTGGTATTTTTGGTTCATGGGTTAGATTAATAGCATATCTTAAGATTTTGGGCCTTCAGCTAGTTAAGGCATCCTTTTATTTGTAGGTGGCCTCCTGGGGGAAAACTTTGTGGTCAAGCAGATTCTTCCATTTCTCAGAAATGTTGTTCATTCATGCTTCAGTGCTTCACATATGAGCAAGCCTGAACCTATGCAGAGCTGGAGTTCATTAGCCCTCATTGATTGTCTGCTGACATTAGAAGGCTTTGCTACTGTTCTGTCAAAGGAGGTGGTTGTAAAGGAGCTCATAGAAGTATGAGATTTGATATTACCATTTGTTTTTCCCCTTTTCTGAAAATTGAAAGCACAACTTGATTGAGATTTTTCTTGCTTGTGCAGGATGGCAGTTGTCTTCACGTTATGGTTCTCATGCAAACTAATTTGGAACTTTCAGTGCTTCAGGTAAAATTAATTTATCAAGGCTAGGTGCTCTTGCCTCTGAAGCACCCAATCCACTCTGTCTCTTTCTTTTTGCCCTTTTGGCTCTTGCTTCTGTTTGGTTTGATCTCGGCAAATTACGTACTTGTGAAAGTTTATCTTTAGGTAGTACAACTGTAATTTTGATCCTTAATGTACAGTTGAAATGTTCTTTATCTTTCAGTGACATGATGCTTATAATTCTTCAGCATGCCATCATCTTTTCTTGCAAACTACGAAACAAATTTCCTTTATTTGTGTTTTTCTTTCTTTACGGATGACGTTGAGAGCAATTACATGTCACGTAAATCATAGAAAGCAAGGAATAATTAGCTTTAAGATAAAAACCAAGTAAATCTAGAACTATAAGCTCCTTAATGTGATTTGGTCTTATCAATAAATAGATAACAAAGGAAAAGACAAAGAAGTCAAGGTAGGTACTTAATAGTGAATGTCATGAATGGAGAAAACTGGCAATTCAAAGAAACCCCTCTGTGAGATTGAGTAAAAAGTGTTCCTGCTTGACAAGAAATAATAGAGGGGTAATTATATAGTGGTTGAGTGAGGACTGTGTAGTGTTCAATTTTGGATTTGGTGATGGTTTTTTTTAGCAATGAACAGATTGTCAGCTATCCACTTATGCTGTACAAGCTTTTCTTTTTCGCATCACAATTTCTGAATGCAGAACATAAGAAGAAGGTTTATAAAATTGTGAAAATGAAAACTAGAAATGTCTTTCCAATGGTCTAAAAGCCTACTGATGCAATGATTTCTATCTCCCACATGGTGGGGCCTTGCACATTTACAATAAATGTCGTCTACATACCTTTGATGATTGTCGATTGGAGTCATTGGACAACAATATACATTAGTGCACCCTGTGGCTTTTATTTTCTTGTTGATAACTTTTCTGTACACAGGTTGCTGCGAAAAGTCTCATTACAATTTGTGATCAGATTGGCCCGGACTTAACTGCGTTACATGTATTGCCAAAACTCAAGGGGCTGTTTGACGAGCTTGCTTTTTCACAGGAAATGAGCCTTGCTTCTGGTTCTCTGGACAGAAGCTTGAATGTTAACAAACCAAAAGTAGATCAAGAGGGTAAAACTGAAAGCCGTATGAACCTTGTGTTAGTGCTGGTGTTTTCTTTTTCCACAATGCACTCCACTCCTTATTCCCTATAGTTAGTTGACGTAACTCCTTGGCATTTATTTTAATGTGGTGAGATTTGTGCAGGGTTCTTTTGTATCCCTCTTTTGCATCGCTTCTTGGTATTGAGAAACTTCGTCAGTGTTGTGCCACATGGTTGCTTCTTGAGCAATTCCTTTTACGGCATCACAAATGGAAGGTATTCTTGTTTCATTCTTCTAAGGGTGAAACCTATTTATACAGTGATCAAATTTTGCTTGTCTAAGTGTCACTGGTTTTTATGGCTTTGCATAAATGATAAACGAAATCGTTGTGATTCAGTGGGAATATAATGGAGAGTCTTCTCGTTGTGGCACCGACAGTATTAGTATCAGAATGACTGTCTTTAGCAAGAGTTCAACATCGGATTACAGCCAGGAGAAAATGTTGCTCAATGGAGTTGGATGGTCAATACCACAATCACAAGGGAGTAAAAGTCCCAAAAACTTGATGCCTCTTATGCGAACAAATGATTTTCCTCAAAATCCAATTGAGCGCCACACTACAACCTCAAATTTCGAGAAGCAAGAGCCATGGCACTGGTTTCCTAGTCCTGCGGCTAGCTGGGATGGGCTTGATTTCTTAAGTCGTACTGGGAATGTAAAAGATGAACACCCATGGAAGATTAGAGCATCAGTTATTCACTCTACCCGAGTACACCATGGAGCATTAAGGTCTTTAGCTGTTTGTCCCGATGAGTCTACAGTATTTACAGCTGGTGTTGGTCCAGGATTCAGGGGAACTGTTCAGAAGTGGAACTTATCTAGTATCCAATGTACATCTGGCTATTATGGCCATGAGGAGGTCTGTGTATTATACTGTTCTTTTTGAGTGATGGAAGCATTTCTTTTCAAGGTTTAATGCTCTGTTTCTTTGCATAGACTACCATTGTTGATAACACTAGCTATTTCTGGTACTTTTCAGGTTGTGAATGACATATGTGTTTTATCATCCCATGAGCGGGTAGCTTCTTGTGATGGAACAGTACATGTCTGGAACATTCAAACAGGGAAAATTATATCAATCTTAGCAGAATCCGCGACAACTTCTGGCCTTGTTACCTTTCCTCCATCTTCTGTCGCAAAGATGAATAATGATCAACTCAATTTGCTTAATTCAAGTCCCTTGTCCAACGGAATTTTGACTTCTGCATTTGATGGGAGCTTATACACTTGTATGCATCACTTAGAGTTCACCGAAAAACTTGTAGTTGGCACCGGAAATGGTTCTCTTAGGTAGAATTCTTTTAGTCTTCAATTTACATTCCGCATCAGATTAACATGAAGAAAGATAGAGAAGTGAGAAAAAAGAAGGGATGGGTATTGGAGTAAACTAAAACAAGATGTAAATTGTATTTATGCAGTTCAGAGATTGAACTTCTATTGTTTGATATGCAGATTCATTGATATTCCTCGCGGGGATAAGCTTCATCTGTGGAGGACGGAAACTGGTGAATCCAGTTTTAGTTGTCTTGTTTCTTCCATATGTTCATCTGGCTCAGGCAAAGCACAAGCTAACGGGATTCCAGCTTCTTGGATTGCAGCTGGACTTAGCTCTGGAATGTGTAGGTTGCTGGATGTGAGGAGTGGAAATGTCATTGCTTCTTGGAGGGCTCATGATGCATACGTGACCAAGGTAGTTTTTTTTTTTTTCTAATTTCTGATTCCCACTCTAGATTCATTAAATCATAATGAATCGGAAGTAGTACTATTTTTATACACCAGCTTTCTATGCCTGCAGTTAGATGCACCAGAAGATCATTTGCTGGTCTCTAGCTCTCTTGACAGGACATTACGAGTCTGGGACTTGAGAAGGTAATCTGGAGAATGCTGTTTGGTTTTTAGTGTTTCCAAAACGAAACATCTGGACTGTGTACAACTTTATGAGCAACCAAGATGTGTCCTGACAGAATGTTGAGGGAGGTCTTTACTGATTAAAGTCAGATAGTCTTTCCGGCTGCTTGGACCGTCTAGTTACTCCTTTATTAGATGTGTCTTGAATCTTTAAAGGGGAAATTAGAATTAGTTCAGCTTTCATGTGCAAGAGCATCAATTTCTTGACTTGGGCTGATTAATTTCTAAGCAGAAAGTGCTTCTTGATTTATAATTGCAAGGGGACTAAAAAAAAAAGAATGTCCCTGATATGGCTAACTCTTTTCTCCAGTCTGACACCGTGTTGTGGTACCTTCTGTTGCAGGAGCTCTCCGCCACAGCCCATTGTTTTCAGAGGTCACAGTGATAGTGTATCTAGTTTCTCTGTGTGGGGGCAAGATGTGATTTCAATCGCTAGAAATAAGATTGGACTTTCCTCCTTATCTAGATCTTCGGATGAAGTATGTGCGCCGTGATTTCTTGCCCTTTTTTCTTTTCCTTTTCAATGTTTGCTCCATACGTTTTACTTGCAACACTTGAATGTTTCGCTTCCTTGATTCCTTATCAAAGTAATGATTTTTTTGTTTTGGGGTTTTGTTTTGGGGTAATTAATAATGGGTGTTCTGATCCTAGAAACTGAGGTCATACATCTTGTCCTTCTCTCCCTGCTTGCATATTTTGCCTATTCAATCCCGTAACACCTATTTTTATGGAGGTTAATCTTGTAGCTGGAGTCATCTTGTTCTTTGGGAGTTGTTCTTTTTGGTAAATGCAATGGCGGAGATAATGGACTACATATCTATTTTTCCCTCTTGCTAGAATTATGCCGAAGTCATTTCCCAAGCGATGATGAATTGCATTGTCTAGTGAACACATTCCAGCTGTTGTTACCTTCATGTAATCTGTGATGTTTCTGGCTAGGTCTGCAGCAGCAGGAAGTTTGTCAAGAATATTTTCCTTTTATTTGTTGCTTTATGTCGACTCAGTCTAGTTTTTTCCAATTGAAGTGCAGCTACTTCAGAAGGGATGCACCAGCTTGTTCCCTAAAGATTAGATGGTTATGCATTGCCTTAATGAATAGTTTCTTCTTGTTTGATTAGAGGTCCTTCATAAATAATTAGAAGATAACTGTGGTGGAAGTAACTTCATATTTTTCCCCTATAGAAAAATTTCGTAGATGGACAGCCATCGGCCATAATTACTCTAATATGAAATTCTGTAGTAGGATTTGGAGAGAATGAGTTTGTATCTAGTCCAAAAATTTTCGTGGTCCAGTAAGTAAAAACTATTAGGAAGAGAAGATCAAATACTTTGGAATGCTGTGAAACCCTAATTGCTCACAGTATAACAATTTTGACATGGTTTATACTATATATTTCCTGCATATAAACTTTTGTTTCCAACACTTCATCATTACTTGTAAGTTAGTCTTGTCATTTTACAAAACATCACTTTGGAATGTATATGTTTACTGACGAAAGCACCTTTTGTGCAGGATGGCCAACACCACATCACTCCACAAAGTCTATACTCAGCAAATGGAACAAGGAACATGTCAATGTTGTCAAGCTTGAGTATTTTGCCATTTTCAAGATTGTTTCTTGTTGGAACCGAAGATGGTCATTTGAAAATATGTTGTTAGATTGACTTCAATGAATATATGCGAACCGTTGTTATCTTGAGCTTCATCTTCTTGTTTCATTTTGCCTTCAAATCTTCTTTATAGTGTACTTCTGAATGATTTTCAACTCAAGGTTGAGAGCGTAGGGTCCCAAATTTTGAAAGTTATTCCCAGATTCATCGCATCATGTTTCACACAATATTCTATGTTGATTGTCCTGTCAAATTTGTAATTTTGATTTTGAACTATTAATTTTTAGAAGGATGTGCACGTGCTAGCTGTAACATGGGCATGTTATACCTTTGTGTCTAATTTGTTTCCCTTCCATTTAACTCTCAGATATAGCGGAAGGATCTTTCAACGGTAAACTGCTGTAGTGAACTTAAATGTGTTTGATAGGGCAATATGTGAATTGCCGTTTTTCTACTAGGCCAGCAAGAACATTTAAGGAAGCATTCCGATCCACTCGTGCAGCCACAACAAAAAGAAACAGCAGACCACTCATCTATTGAAGACGTGAAGGAGACAGAGATATGGTTGAAATAAAAGAAAATTTCCAGAGGATTATATCAACCAAACTTGGAACAGGAAGAAATTAGAGCTTTCAAACAGCAGCAGCAACATTATCGTCATCAAATTTAAACTTAAAAAAGAAGGGAAAAAAAGAGCTAATTCCACCATACATAATATCCTTTTACAGATGCACTGGTGGCTCAAGTCTTGAAAGACAAGAAAAATAAACTACATCCAAACCAAACCAAACCAAACCAAAGGAAGAGCGGAGACCTAATTTAACATTCTCTTCTAGCTTGTCGGACTCATCAAGGCTAAAGAATCCGAAGTTCCATTTTCCCGTAGCACCATACTGTTTACCAAACAAAACATCACCACAGCACGTATCAGTTACAATGGAACTGCCACTAACAAAATACAGACTATACGAACTTGTTATTTGCACATGAAGATAGGTATCAAGAAATCCAGTTCCAGTTTCACACAATCTACTAAAGAAGATAAACTTTTAGCACTTCATATGAGTCACTGTCTGAAAGAAAATGTAATCTTATAATTAGGATTTACATACCTGCCATATATAATTCTCAACACAATTGTTGTAAATATTTCACTAATAGAGTGAAAGGCCTTCACTAAAGCAGCACAAGACTTGAATTTTAAGAAAAAAGATAAAATTGTGTCATCTCAAAGTGATAAGAAAGTGGAACCATGAGGTATTCATTTCAGGACGATGAAACTCAATTCAACACTTTCTTGCCCTTTATCTATAAACATTTAACAGACTTGAGCTCCCATGTAATACAAAGAAGATATGTAGGATTCGAAAGATATGGATTATCACAATCATATTTGTTTCCACATAATCTATTAAGCCCAATATAGAGGTAAGGTGCACCAAAAAACATACAACCACATATGCCATTACATACATTACTCTTTAAGCATGACCAATTTTGACGAGGGGATTTCAGAGATTCAATGCACGGTCATATCAGGTTCAACACACAAAAAGCCCATAAAGAGATGGCATACCTTTGTGTGCACAAAGAAACACGCACGGCAAAGAAAATTAAAAAAAGAACATGCAGGAGGACTATAGATGTGAAAAGAACAAAAAGAAAGAATTTCAAAAAGTAGTAGTTAGCATAGGGAACGTACTCGCATCTTCTCTTATTATGGCCTATGCCCTTGCACTTGCTACACTGGAGTTGGCGCTTAATTATTTCTATTGACCCAGCTGGCTTCATCTTTGGTCTGCCTGGCGGACGTTTAGTAGGTGGAGTTATAGTCACTGCTGCAGGTGTCGACAATTCAATCATTGCTGGTTTTTCCACATTAGGTACTGGGTGAATTGATTCGGCATAAGTGAGGCGGTAACTCTCAGTGGTAAAGTAGCGTGAGCAAAAATCATGTGGGTTCCTGCCAATGCACTCAAAAACAGCAACCGCGTGACAGCAAGGCAATCCAGAGAGCTGCCATCCTCTACAGCTACAGTCCCAATTGTCGATGTCAACTAGATCAACAGATTCACCACGGACTTCGAATGTGCTGCCATGTGACAGCACAACTTGAAGTGATTGCGACTTTGAAGTCTCGCTTTGTAGCTTCTCCTCCATAAACGGTGTTAGCCTCGTTCCCCATTCACTTGAATGAACTCGCCTCGTATAAATCATCTCCATCATCTTTCCTCGTAAAGCATCAACCATCTGAGTTATAGGCAACTCATTCACCTCTGCCACCCAACTGTAGAACAGTTCCCCAAAGTTTGCTGTTATATGGTTGTATCGGGCCCCTCCAAAAAAGGCATTTGCCCAGTGGTCAGGTTCACTTCGTATGACCCAGTTGTAAGCTTCAGGGGATATAGCTTTTATATTTTCAGTGCACTGCTCAAAATCTTCATGTTTATGTGCATAAGCCGCAGCATAAAAATCTTGAACCATGAGACGTCTTGCTTCATGTGAAAACTGAGTTTTCAAGTCATCATTGAGTTTCTCAGCGAGATAGTGCAAGCAATAAGCATGTTGGTAATTTTCAAATATCTCTCGTAGTGACTCTCTCAATCCTTTTTGGAAGTCCGCCACAAATGTGATCGGACAAGAAGTTGAAACTGCGGATTTCAACTGCAATAGAAACCAATGCCAGTTGTCATCAGTCTCGATATCTACTACAGCAAAAGCAACAGGAAATACATCATCTTCCGCATCGGCAGATATGGCAGCCAATAAGGTTCCTTGATACTTGGAATAAAGGGGGCTGCTATCAAGGAAGAGAAGAGGCCGACAACCTTGCTCAAAGCCCGATATTGATGCACGGAATGAAACAAAAAAACGGTGGAAGCTTGAGTCCTCTTTCGTGTCAAATGTGGCAATGCTACCTGGGTTAGTCTCCATTATCTTCTCACAGAAGTACGGTAACTGACTGTACGCCTCCGTGTAAGAACCCTGCAGCTGCTCCCTCACCATCTCCTTGGCACGCCATGCCTGGGTATAATTCAGTTCAATTCCATACTCTCTTTTGATGTCGCTGGCAATGTCTTTTGGCTTGTAGCTTGGAGAAACTTTCAACTTCTCCTTTATGATACTTCCTACCCAGCCCCTTGTGGCTCGATAACCAGCTTTTGTGGCGGCTCGTTCACACGTATGTGGGTCGGTCATTTTCTTAATACAAACTAATTCGGAAGAAGGCAACCTGGACGCGTACAGCCTCCAGGGGCAACCTTCTGATTTGCATTTGACAGTCACCCTGTGGCTATCATTTTTCTTATACTTGTAAGCAAACCCATGAGCTATCGAGTACTTTCGCAGAGCTTCTCGGAATTCTGGAAAACTACGAAATCTTTGGTCCACGCCAGAGATTATATTCTCCCACTGAGATGCAGCTTTAAGATGTTTATCACCACTAATATTAGCAAGAGCATCCGTTGCTGGTGTTTGCATAGCTATATCCATATTCATTGGATCATCAGCATTCAAAGTGTTAACAGGGACAGGCGTAGGAACCACTGCTCCAGATAGCGTTGTCCTGCTAGACCTGTGTGATCATATGCAGTAAAATTCTGATAAAAAATCCACATATTTACGTGTTCCTATTGCTTATGATACACCGGATTTCAAATTCAAACACATTCACAAATGAAGCAATGAAAAAGAATGAGACAGCATGTCTGTCATAAGATAAACCCTTTTTTGGGTGGATAAACTTTTAAAAATTTGAAGATAATAAGTAAGCTAGATAACAGTAATTGAGAAGAAACTGCAACTGTGCACACAAAACTGAACCTCAATAAATGCATCACTGGGGCACTACGTACTCAGACAAACAAAATTAAAAAACGTGAGATGGAAAATCAATTTTCTAGTACCTACTAGCAGGCATGTTAGAGACAATACGCGCAGCAGGTTCCTCTATTGCAACAAAGACCTCAACCTGGTCACAATCCCCAAAAAAGTTGATCATACGCTGGAGGTCTTTGTCTTTTGATATTGTAATGAGCGTCTTTTTGTTCCCAGGAAGGAAGTACTTGACCAAGATGGCATCAGCACTACAATGAAAAGTTTCAGCGAGTTCTTTCTTGAAATCACGTAACAGTGTCTGCTGATCAAGATCCACTGCATAAGCCTCTCCACCATTATACGACAAGGATCCATCCTTGTCCGCCTCAAACTCACCCCCAGATTGGCATATAGCTATAATCTTCTTGGTGGCCATGGCTAATAACAACTGACTAGAATAAAACGAGTCTGCTTCAACACATTCTAACACATGAAACAAGTTAGCAGACTAAGAGACAGCACCGCCATCATAAAAAGGGTGTCAATGGCAACTTGTGGTCTGACCTACACACACCAACCAGAGCAGTTAGAACACCAGCCCTGCATTGCACAAATCAATCATCAGAAAAATGGAATGAAACTACTAGGAAGAAACATAAGTCCAACAAAACAACTATCCAATAAAAATGAGGATAAAGCACACAGAATTTTTATTAAGGCGGAGCAATCGCTAAAGAGAGTGGAATCATACTCGCATACTGAAGCTGTAAAAGAGAAACCATAAGGACATAATTTACGATATTTATATTGGCAATCCTGCTAAGTCAAAGGGTAGTTGTGGAAAGAACAAGTAGGTGGAGGGATGCTCGGGGATTCCTCAGGTGCACTTGTGCAATCAAAAAGAGCACTAGGCAAAGGGACTGAGAGCCCCGTCGGGACGCGAAGAGGAGCCCGTTCAGATGCCAGTCCCCATAAAGGAGGGACTCCACGTCTAGAAGACTGGACTCCCCATCCCAAAAACCAGTGGCGGTAGGAACAGGTTCCTGATTTCTGCACAACCGTATACATAATATATTCTAGGGTTTTATAAGTCTGACTGGCAGCCCTCCAAGGCTACGAAACAGAGAGGGATTGTCAGGTTTTCAGATATTCTTGTAGTCAAAACTTTGTTGGGGAATTGATCTCGGAGTCATTCAAGAAGATCAGGAAGTGCTTCATTGTTGCCGTGGTTTTCCGTCTGATTCTGCACCATTAAACTTACAAGTATTCTCTAAGTATTGTCTTTGGGTTTCCTTTCCTACTTGTTGGTAAGGAATTTCTTGTATCCGATCATTGAGTGTCGGTGTCCGTTGCCCATAAAGAGGAGACTTTGTTAAACCTCTCTACTTAGTTTAGTGGAATGTTGGTTCTGTGATTTTTACCAACTCTCATTGACAAGGGGTTTTTTTTTCCTTTAGCATAAATTTGGGGCTCTAATTGTCCACTCGAGCAGCATTATCAATTTGTGCAATGAATGATTAAAATGGTAGTAATAAAATACAACAAATATATCTTAGCCAATCAATCAAAGTCAAAATTGGCCAAGATTATGAAAACTTTTCCCCAAGTGGAAGAAAAGGAAAAGAAAAAAAGAAAAGAAAAAGTTGTGTTGCACAAAAGAGAGGATTGAAAAGAAGGAGAGTCGAATATGCAAAATAACAATGCGTGGGGAGGGATGCCAAACCAAAGAGAGAGAGGGAAAGAGAGACAGAGAGAGATTTGGGGGAACCTAGGAGTATAATACTAATAAATAAGGAAGCAAAAGAAGAATAGAAGAGGAGAGGAGGGGTCAACCTAGAAAATTAAGTAATTGCAATTATTATTATGTGTAATAATTAAAAATAATATTGAAAAAGATGAGGGACTGAAACAAAATCAAATCAAATCATCAGAGCGAAACAAACCTGTGTCTGTGTTTGTTTCTCTTTCTAGGGTTTGTTCCGTTAGCATGAGGCAAAGGTAGCAGCAGCAGCAGATGAGTGTTGTTGGGTGGCGCGTTGCGTTGCGTTGCGTTGCGTTGCGTTGAGATTGGGGCTGGGCTGCTTCTAGGGTTTCCACTTTTTTAACCAGAGAAGAGATACAGAGAGAGATAGAGAGTGCAATCGGTGGGGGGTTGTTTGTGATGGATATAAAATCGCTATTCTACTTCGATCTACCATGGGAGAAATGACACTTGTACCCCCTAATATATGTATCTATATATTCCTTCACTCCATCAAATTTTATGAAAATAAACTTACACCCCCCCGCCCAATCACATTGCAACTTCTCCCATAACGGTTTCACGAAGGTTGACAACACATATTATTATAATAATAAATTGCCAAAATTTTAAAATAATTATTGAGAGATAATGACCTTCTCAATCCCTCCTCTTTCATTGAGGAGTTTATATTGTTTTCTTTCTTTTAAGTCGCGCAAGGGATAGGATTAATGTGTTTACTGAAAATTGCATATTATTTTCACTCAATTTCTAAATACAGTATGTACCTTTCCACCACATTCCTAAGGCCATCTGTTCGTGGATTGGAAGAGGGGGCGGGAATGAGATATTAAAAAAATTCCTTCAATAAAAGGGCGCAAAACCATCTTATGGTTGTCTAATTGGGATAGTAAACAACCGAGTAAGTCTTCTAATCTTGGATTAGACTAACACGTTATTTGTGATAGGTATGAATAAATAAAATTATAGCTCATGTTTAGACATATTTGACTATACTAGATACGTAGATTTGGGTAGAAAAGACCTTTTTTTTTTTACGGATAAGGAGTTAGTTTTAGTTGAATGCTAAACATTTTTATTTTAAAATTTTATTCAATATTTCTACACAATTTAATCACATGTAATTCTATTTTTTAGTTCATAATTTATTATTATTTAATAAAAATCGACCAGTCAAAATACATTAATACTATTATCACTCATGATGCTAAAGTGCAAAAATAAAATAACAAACACCAATGATTAACTTTGGTAAATTTTCATATCAATCCTTTAAACCCTCTTAAACTTAACATCATTATTTAATTTAATTATAAACTTCAAATCTCCTATTAGGACTTATAAAAAATCTATCGGCCCTTAGTAGAAACTTAGGCCCATGTTCTTATAATGAAACCCATAGAGCACAAAATAAATAAGTAAATAAATACGGCCCAAATTTTAATTGGAAAAAAAAAAACATTTAATCTCACTGCCGATTATAAAACCAGATGCCTGAATTTGTTTTGGCAGGAGTGTTGGGTTGTGAAGACTGAAA
>MKEJ01042402.1:0-14659 GCA_001753735.1 Embelia ribes | reverse complement strand
TTGGCTATATGTTATGGTATTTGAGAAATTTATTTGGCTAATTTTGGGTGCTAAGTTGGTTGTTTTTCCTAGATGGTTGTTTCATGCTTTGTAGATCATATTGAATATTGTTTGTCACTAATCTCGTTTGCCTTTTGTTTATAAATTGACAGATAAAGGGCAAGGGTAAGATCAAGCGGGCATGTTGGAAGCATTAAACGGTAGTCGCTCCTTCTCGGAGCTTAGTTTTCATGTTTCATGGTTTTGACATTGTAAATGTAACATTAAGACTGGATATTTTTGTAATTTTCAAGCCATTTTCACTTAATGTTTTCTATAATTTAAGGCTCATATTTGAAGCACATAGTATGTGAAATATATGTATTCTTTGTTCACTCTTTTACATTATGCATGGTCAATGGTCAATGGTCAATGGTCAGCATTGTAGGTAGTTTTGGCAAAGGCCACGTATCAAATAATAAAATATTTTCTTAAAAACATCGTGGGCCTGGAGTCCTCGGATCCCAGGGGTATAATATTGATCATGTGATCATTATGATTGGATCTATTTTCAATTGCATCAGTTTGAAATATCTCCGGCTGGCCAATCTTGTGGTGCTTCAGCTGAGCCAAGGTTGGTATTCATCCGGTTCTATTTTGGCTTGATTCAATATTACTGGCTAGTCGGACCTTATAGTCACCTAGTCGATCTGATGGGGTGTCTAGTCGGTGTTGTACCTTGGCCAATTTTTCAATGCAGTTTTGAGCTCAATGTTATCTTGGCCAGTTCTAAGGTAATCCTGAGTCGGTTCTAATACTTTCGAATATTTTTGAATTCTTCTTGACTAATTCTTGGTCTTTAAACTTGTGTTTTGATTCTCGATACTTCTTGGCTCTTTAATATTGAATTTTGCACTTCGAACCTTTGATTCTATTTGACTATTTGATCATTTGTCTTCATATCACTTTGATTTATAATCTCATCACCCATTTGTATTCATAAACTAATTTTAAATAGTAGTCCACTAAGAAGGCTTGATTTTGTATATTTTCCTTTTTATTGATTTGTTATCATCAAAATCATTTAAATGTATTTTCCGTAAACATTAGGGCAATATATACAATAAAATTTTTCTTTTAATTTTTATTTTGAGGATTGACCTAAGAACGCCTTAAATGATGAAAAATGATTGTGATATAGTTTTATAATTGATTAAAAATTAATATTATATTATTTAAAAAATAAAAATACAAATTTGTATTTATAAATAATTCTTAATGGATTAAAACAAAATGTTGCTATTCAAAAATGATTTATTGACAAGAAGAAACATAAATTTGCTCCTCATTGATGATACTAAATTTAGCCAAAAAAAAAAAAAAAGAATGTCCTTTATGTTAATATCATCATCATCATCAAAGTTTTCAAATCCTAATAAATTGGGGGTAAGCTAAATGGAACAAATTAAAATATCACGTTATGTTGTTAACGTGAATTTTTCAACGCTACTCATTCTTATCGAAACTCATTTGTTCGTCTAATATCGTAATACGCATATCCTTTTGTAACACTTGTATTAATGTAGTTAGAGGGCTACCTCTGCTTTTGTTGTTCGTTCTCACTCAAATACTCTTTCATTTTCTAACTGTTGCACTAACTGAATTCCTCCTTATATATCAAAATCATCTTAAACAACTCTCTCTCATCTTATTTTCAATTGTTGCCATTTATAATATAGTCCGAATCTATTCATTTCTAATCACATCTTTCCAAATCTTCCTATATATCTACCGCAACATGCATATTTCTACTACACTCAACTTTTATTCATCTTATTTCTCAATAGCTTTGCACTCAATTCCATAAAATAAAGTTGGTCATACTATGACCTTATAAAAATTTTCTTTTAACCGTAGAAACATATTACGGCCACATAAAACTTTGGATGCACTTCTCCACTTCACCCTATTTAGACTCTGTAATTTACAACTCTTTTTATTCCATTGTTATCTTGGAGAATTGATATTAGATATCGAAAATGATCAGTTTTTGATAAAAGTGAGATATACAGTTGTATTAGATAAAAATGAAATTTTTCTGATTAGTTATGAGAAAAATAATAAAATATTTGTCGTTTTATATATTGAAGGTGAAATTAGGAAATATCTTATATGATATTATTTATAATTAATTATTGTATATATTATATTTAATAACAACAAATGAAAGATTTTCTTTTATATATATTGAATGTAGCACTAGAAGAATCATATATCATGATACATATTGAGAAAGAATCGTATTAGATAAAATTAAAATTTTATAAATAGTTAAATGACACCTCAATTTTAATTTGAAAAAAAAGATTCTATCATAATTATTTTTGAATTAATTACAAATAGATATTTAATAATTCTATTATTGAAACATGTTACTTTTTAAAATATTTAAATATTATGGAAAGTAGATTGATGAATTTGTTTTTGCAAGTTGTGCTTTTTTTTTATTATTGATGAATATGGAAAACAAATTAATGAATACAAAAATTTATTTGTCATTCTTGGGTGTGCCAGTATTTTATTTTCTCTGTGATTGTAATCGTTTTAGAGTACTATTTTTTCATTTTTCTTTATGTATTTTTACCTAATGTTTTGAGTATTAACTTGGTAATTTAATAAATCATTTTATTATAAAATAATAAGTGATTTTTTTTTTTACTGTATCTCTCTTTTTTTTAACCTTTGTCTTTGAGTGAATTTATATCTAAGGTTATTGAGTGTGACATTATTAATCCAATAATCAACAAAATTCACCCATATCGAACTGCACCAAAATACTATTTGAGCCACTTGTACTGAAGTCTATCCCTAGAGGGAGAGATAACCTGAAACCATTTGATTTTTATTTTTCTTTTCTTTTTTTTTTTAAATTTATATTTGGTAAACTATACTTATTCTCAATATTTCAAAACACCAAAGTTATTTGAAAATACATTTTATTCTAAATCACAATACGGGTTTGATTTACATGTGCAAATTCCATCTTACCTCACTTTTTTTCTTTTTTCTTTTTTATCTTTTTCGATTCATTTGAAGCTTATGGAAAATTAGGAAATAATATCATATTTTCAGAAAAGTATTTTATTTATAATACTACAAAATAATAAATATTTTTATAAGAAATTTAACAATTAGAGAAAGAGTGCTAGTCTAGTGATTTTTTGGTAATTTTACGAGTCAGTAAATCTCATGCGAGAGTATAATTTTAGAAATCTTAGGAGTATTCAGAAATTGTAAGAATGGTAAGATTTCATTGACGGTGAAATCGGAAGTGTCAAAAAATACCCCCAAGAGCAAGCTCTTGACACATTCTGGAAATTTGTTTGAGTGTGCATACTGATTGACAATGCTAACATGAACTAGGAAGATGTAAATGCTAAAATTCCCATCAGTGTACTATATATCCAATACCTCTAAACTTAAAACTATAATTGATATTTAACAATAAAACATATTTTTTTTATCAACTTGAGAATAATTTCAGATACACTTATGGGAGCATTCTTGAATTTAATCACTGATACTAATTAGGTTGTGAGGTTATTTACAGGGATGATGATAATGACCTAAGAAGAGCCGCACCAAAAACATAGAAAAAACGACCAAATTGTGTGGTTTGAGCCAGTTTATTCAATGTGTAAAGGTTCAACAACTGGTCCAATTTGAACCAACACAAACCATACCTGGAAAATGGGACCATGTGGAACTTACTTTATTTCTTCAGATTTTATGTTTTAGCTCGACATCTTACTTTTGTTCATGTATTAAGTGCTACTACTACTACTACTACAAATAAGTGCCGCTTATTAGTTGATTTAGGTTTAGTACAAAAAGGAAATTATTAGCTCTCCCTTTTAGGGGCGAGTAGTGAACCATTACGAAGAATTGAATCAACCACGGTGATCAACCTGTTCCTATCTCAAAATGGTTCTGGTTAAAAGCTGACACAAGTTGATTTGATCCATTTACACTATGTAAGGGCTATTTTGATGATGTTTTTTATTGTCTGCTTCAACATTTTGTTTTTTTTTTTGGAAGTAGTAGCTTGTAAGGTTTCATGAACTCTAAAACGGTTAACTTTTTTTAAGAGTGCTTTTAGAAACATCCTTAAGAATATTTTGAAAAACTGCTTCTAACTTTTCTTTAATTAATAACTATAATAAACTCAATTATATATATTACATTCTTTGTACATATTTATTTTTGAAATTTTATAATCAAAAATACCGTTTTACGAAAAACTACACTACTAATCTAAACAATTTTATAAATTTATTTACCAAATACTATGATTATACTCGTTTTTAAAATATACCATCAAAAGCAACTTTTAAGGATGGATATTAAAAATCACAATATTCCCATACTAGGCCTCAATGGAATTTGATCCGGCTAGGAGCTGCATCAAGATCATGATAGGGGTCCAAATCAAGATCTTGATCCAAAGGTTACGAGTGAGGTGCTTTACATACAAAAGAGAAGCTGAGCTGAAATACACATTGTTTTATTTCTTATGGTCTAAAAACATTTTGTGCATTTACACAAAAGTTTTCTTTCTGATGGTTTGAACCTCAACATAAATGACAAATACTAAATACAGCTGCATTACCTGAGGTTTGTCATAATATGTTTTTGAAACCTACACCTATAGGATCCACCATATTGACTTGAAACTAAAGGGACCTACTTCAAGATTTTCAATGGAAGTAAGACAGATCCTTGATACAGCGTTCCATATAAAAAATCAGAGCTACAAACTAAAACCTCGGGAGGAAAATGTCTACTTTATGAATGCACGAAGAGATAAGTCTCACTTATAAGAATAACATGAAATTAAACCAGGGAAATCATCCCAAAAGAAAATAGTATAAAAAGTTAAGTGCATTTCACGATTACAGAGAAGATGGAAATGGCAGTCCTGCCCTAAAACGAGGAAATCCATTACGATAACATAAGGAGAATAAAAGGCCTACATTTGGAGGAAAAAACACGAAATAATTTGTTCGTTAATAGAGAACCAGACTATCGGCGCAACATTTACATGTATAACCCCTCCGGAACCCCTTCTTTCTTCTTGAACATAACCTTGTCTTTGGCCTTTTTGAAGTCTGCATGAGTAACCTGACGCAGATAGAGAATTCATCAGAGAACTTGTTCTAGTGTGGTTGTGTGCACGTGTGTGTATACATACATTGCCTAACAAAGCAGCATCATAATTTCCAATGAGGTCGTTAGAAAATGATAAGAACCTATTGAGGACATTGAGGCTTAGTATACAAGCTGAAGTAAATTCGGGCAGATTATGTAGTGTTAGTCTATCTGTTCTAAGTATCACTGCATCACCCAACTCCCACGCACAAAACCACCATCGAATCTAATTCTTTACAATCCTTAGATATATAAGAAACCTCTTTCATTTTTTCAAGTTCCAGAGTCATAAAGCAATTTCACTAATCTCTTTAACCAAAATCAGAATGTATTGACTATCACCACTTTATTTCAGTAAGATGTGTTTCCAGTGTGAACAAAAGAGTGCATAGTGAACATTGAGATGCCATGCACACAATATGGATACCTACTCGGTGAAACATAAGCTCATTCTAAGTTTCTTTAAATATGAAATATAAGCTCCATTCAATTACTTCAGTCAACAGAATCAAAAGATCAACTTATCCCACAACCAAACCAATACTGTACCTACTCAAGAGAATTCCTATTCGACAAAACAAAACTCAATTCAAATCCTTGAGAAACATGAATTTCTAGATTCTAGTCATAATTGTTGGAGCAAATGAACTACAGTACAACTTTCAGTTTCATAACTAAAATTTCAAACTGAGAAATGCATGTGTATATGGTGAAAAGAAGTAAAAATAGTACATGATACCATCCAATATTGCATACCTTCTTTTGAAAGGGCTAGATACTATTTGTGAGATTACTAAATGAATTAACTATGAAAGAAGACATTTAATAAATAAAGAACCACCTCATTTGTTAACCCCTATAATGTAAACAGGTAACGGTTAAACCTTTTATAAAGATTATACCAAAAACAACCTAAATGGGGCTAAAGCACGCCCTTGCGCTCCTATGAAATTTTATTACAACATCAGCATCACAAAACTCAGCACAGCCAAAATGCAAAATGATATGAGAATAGATTAACAACTTGTGCACAGAGAACTTCAGGTATAAATTGTCTCACCTTCATACGCCGCTCTCTTAAAGCAAGCAAACCAGCTTCTGTACAAATTGCTTTTATATCAGCACCAGAAAACTCATCCTTTGTCATGACAAATTCTTCCAAGTTGACATCATCAGCCAAAGTCATCCTTGAAGTGTGTATCTGCATAAAACAAGTATACGAAATGAGTTGCGTGATACCTGGGAAACTTGTCGGTGAAAATTGTATGCATAAGCACAGACCTGGAAAATACGCCTTCTAGTTTTAATATCAGGAAGTGGGAATTCTATCTTCCTATCTATTCGGCCAGGTCGCAGCAGAGCAGGATCAAGACTTTCAATTTTGTTTGTTGCAAGAATCACTTTCACATCTCCTCTTGAATCAAAGCCATCTAACTGGTTCAATAATTCCAACATTGTCCTTTGAATTTCACGCTCCCCACCAGAGTGAGCGTCATACCTATAATACATGAAGAATTCAAAGGTACGTACTACATATTCTATAGTTTTCTTTGTAGCATGGAGATGAAACCTTCCATTGACACAGTTTTTAATTGTATATTTACCTTTTTGTACCAACTGCATCAATTTCATCAATGAATACAATTGAAGGAGAGAGATCATCAGCAACTCTGAACAGTTCTCTCACCAACTTTGGACCGTCACCCAGGTACTTTTGGATCAACTCACTTCCAACAACTCGCAAGAAAGTTGCCGATGTAGAGTTTGCAACCGCCTGTAAACAAGCACGGAATAGCCACAAGGTCAAAGCAGTGAAAATAAGTGTAGAGTCAGATCATCTAGTCGAACATGAGTAGACACATCAAGAAGAAGAAGAAGAAACAGAAATAAAGGGAAGAGAAAATAGTCAAGTACTGTAAGATTATATTATTCAAAGAATATGCCACTTTGCTATCCACCCAAAGGGATGATAATCTCCAAAAACCAAGTGCTCAGGATCACGCATTCCTAACGAAGATTTCGTGCAAGAAAATTACATCAAGATTACATCAATAACTAGTTGGTCGCTTCTATTAAACACCACCCCCATTTCCTTAAAAACTCATGTTTATGCAGAAAAGATTGTATTGCGGATGACTAACATACAATTTCTCACAACAAAGTTGAGTTACTTCCCATCATTGGAGAGTTGATAACAAGTCACGGGATTTAAAGCTTCTATTTTAAAGATCTTCACTTTTTATGATTTTTATTCAGTATTTTACTTTATTAGAATTTGCTTTATTTCAGGTGTCTTATTTCCAATTAAGGCCACCTTTGTATCGGTGGAAAATAAATTCCGAGGAAAATAAATTTTCTGGTAATATTTTCATAGAAAACTTCTGTTTTCCTTCATTTTTGGGTGTTTGGCAGCACGCTTATTTTCCTCAGGAAAAGTATCTCATAAGATCGATTTAACCTAGAATATCTTTGTTTCAAGTAAAATACTCAAAAATAAGTTACGTGTCACTTATTGCCTTTAACTTATAAAAATAAGTTGGCCTAATAAAGAGGCTTTACTTCTGAATGGACTTATTGATGGTAAGTTGGCTTCATAAAATAAAATATCTTAGTTTCAAGCAAAGTCGGCGTAGAGTGTGTTAAAGTGCCATTCATTGCAGCTGGGAAATATTTTCTGGTAATTTGGGAGGAAGTTATTTTCCTCAAGATTTGGGGAAAAAAAATTTCCTGAAGAATTTTTTCCTTGAAAAACAATCATCCAGAAAATGTATTTTCCTACAAAATATTTTCTTTTCCCACATTTTCCCTCAACCAACATAGTCTAAGTTCCTAGTTTGGTAGGATTTGATTTGAGATCCAGGACTTGAATTATCTCCTCATTAGTATAGGCCTTTTTTTCAGCATACCATAACATCGTTATTCAGTATACAATCTGTTACTTTTTTCTCTCATGTGTTGTTTCTTCCATTAAACTTTCCATTTTGCTACTTGTTCTACATCAAATTTGGTACCTTGATTTGATATCAATTTTGATGCAGAGCAAATAACAAAATAGATTAAAGCCAGAGAAGCGAATGAAATAAAAGAATACGCCACTGGGAACGATTAGAGGATGTGAAGAATAGAGACAAAAAGAAAAAAACCAATTGGTTATTCAAACCAAGTCTATGAAATTACATGACATGTAGCTTTCTCAAAGTAATAACCTTAGACTCATAAATAAACAAACGGGACACTTCAGAAAAAGTATGACTAAATAAAATGTTAAGAAGCGTGCTACGGGCACTTGATAAGCAGCATTAAATGTGTGAACGAAGTCACCTAATCCTTCATTAATGCTTCATAATAGTCCTAAGGCGTGTTGTAACTATAAATGGTACAGATACTGAAATAAAAAATCTCAACAACAAACCGTGTGCTAAAATTGTAGTTGTAAACTCCGATATCCTTAACAAGAATACAGGAGCGGGAACCGGAATGCTGAAAAAGGGTAGTTTGCTGAAGAAATGATGACCCCGAGTCAAAAAATGCACAATTTGTGTGTCAACTCAAGTGTAACAACCATTGATCGGTGGTGGTTCAAGATAACCATGGTCCAGGACAAGGATGGAGAAAGAAACCAAAAAAGCCAGGGAAGTAGAATTTGAAATGCTCTTACAAAGATATCCTATTTAGGAGTGGCAAGGCGTGTCTTGTCCCAAATTCCCCCTGAGTTGCCAGTTCAAATTCATGATTTCTTTATTATTTCCTATTTCCGTGGCTACCCGTTTAAGGAAGGGACTTTTGGCCACCCCTACCTCTATGCCTTTCCAGTTTTAATATTAAAAGAGCTTCTTGATATTTTAAGCTTCACTGTGTCAAAAGATCTTCAAAATCACACAGCTGCAAAAGCAACACATCTAAACAGACTTACAGTCATTAATTTTTAATTTTCTGAAAGGACCGTTGGTTTGTTTATATATAAAAAAATTATTCAGCATAACTCGACACAGGTCCAAGGATTGCACCATTGCTACCAACTCGGAGTGATAATAGTTCAATTAAATACTTCTAGTCAATCAAGATATATGTACAAGTAAATGAAAAAAAAATTGATAAGATTTTTCTGAAGTAAGAAGTAAAAAAAAATGAATGGAAATGCTACTTATGTACCTTAGCAAGCAAGGTCTTCCCAGTTCCTGGTTCCCCATACAGTATAACCCCCTTGGGAGGTTTAATACCAATGTCTTCATACAACTCAGGGTGAGTCAAAGGCAGCTCAACAGCTTCCTTAATTTCCTGTATCTGTGCATCTAAACCACCAATATCGGCATATGATTCCAAAGGAGCCTTCTCAACCTTCATCACCGACACCATTGGATCAACTTCATCTTGAAGAAGCCCAACAACAGAGAGAACCTGTCAAAATAAATTAAAGATTAAACAAAACTCAAATTTGATCCCGCAGACAACAATTTTACAAAGGAAAGTTGCAAATGCCCTAGGCAGAGTTCATTCAAGATAAAAAATTTGAGCTACCTGCATTTAGAACCTCCTATACTTGACTCTACATCCAACGGCAACAGGTCAATAACAAACATTAAAATATGGGGGTGCAATTAAAAGATTAAAATATCAGTGATGATCATGGCCTTACCATGTCACATGAATTACAGACAGCAGACCGACCTCAAAAAGTTATAAGGAAATTATATGGTGCAAAGTATAGTCATACGTTTTTCAGAAACAAAGAAAGAGAACAAAGGCCAAACACCCCAACAACACCTCCAAGGAAGGATAAATATTAACAAAAGGACAAAGAAAGAGTGGAAGCTACCCCGTCACACTCTAAAACTTTTAGGGTTCAGCTTCCACAAACTCTGAATCTGCAAATTCCTACTATTTCTGGAAGCATTGAACAGAGTAATTTTTTGATACTCCAGAATGGTAGACTTGGTTCTCATTCATAGAACTGCACTGATTTATACTGAGGGATCTCAACAACATAAGCAATATGTTACAAAGTGTAGCCTACTTCTGTCAACACTTGTCAATTGGAATTCCATAGAGTTTCACAAGGTTATGTGAGGGCTCAAGTACCACAACATTATCGAAAAGTTTGGAACATTAATCGTATATTCTTATCTTAGGTGCTAAACTATTACTGATCTCAAAAATTGATTGCAAGTAATCTACCCATGCCTACAGCTTTTAAGTTCCCAAGATACGAGAAACTTATGCTTTCAAATGCTAATCATCCTATACAGCTCAAAACCTTATTTTCAAACACTAATCTATGAAACACAAGTCCATCCTTATTTTCCAACCCCATCTCTAAAACAGAAATCAACTAAAGTTCCATAGCAATCAACATCGAGTGCTCTAGTAGCACATCATCTATCTTGATGATCATAGCTCCAGTTTTCCGACAAGCTTTAGTAACTTGCTAGCTAAGTCCCCATCCAACACATGAATAGACACATCGATTTTGGGCGTTTATTTCACGGAAATTGTTAGGGCCAGATTGTTAGTTCCCCGATTAATTTTATAAATTACAAAAAGAATTTCAAACAGGCAGAGATAGAATTACGGAAAAATAGTCCCAGCCCTTCCCTTGGGATGGATTAGTCCTTTCCGGTGCTGGAACAGTCCAGAGCATAAAACTGAAACAAAGGAGTGGACGGTTATCTAGCATAGTTCTTCAAAACAAACATAACCAACCCAACCCAACCCCACCCCAACACGGAAACCGCAGACACATCATATCAGAAGTCTAATAAACCTACTCAAGGCTTGTTTAGTTGCAGCCTTCAAGCCACAGCCATGTCTGGATTTTCTACTCTGTCAAACTTTTAAGCAGAGTGAATTTGTTGATTTAACCTAAATAAGCTTATTTTAAGCCGATGCCTAGCTTTTTTGCTTACTCAGAAAAAAGTTGATTTAATCTACAACCAAAAAAACCCATCAATCCCAAACCCTAAACTTCCGAAGAAAACCCCTACATTAAACAACAGCAAAACACAATCCCACCTTATTATGCATCAGAATTGCGCAACCCGGCTCCAGCTGGTCCTTATCGACAAAGGACAAGATCCCAACGTAGTACTCCGGGCCCACGGAGGACGAGACAATGGCGTGATTCTCATCAATGAGCTCCTCCAGATTCCCGACACTCATGGGGGATCCCCGCAAATCATCGACCTTGGACCTATCCTCCTCAGTCTTCTCCTCCTGGGGCTTAAGCCTCTCCTGATTAGCCACAAACTCCTCCTCCATCAATAAATAGTCCTTGATCCGCTCCAGCTTCAGCAGCCTGAGCTTGCACTTGGTCAGCGGGGTCACAGTCGGGAGCCGACCGGCAGCCTCTGGGCCCTTCTGTTTCCGCTGCTTCCGGCCGACTCGGGACGGGGCGGCAGGGGGTTCGAACTTCTTGTCCTTCTTGTCTCCTCCGCCACCGTCGTTCTTGCGGTCGCCGCCACGGTTGAGGCCTCCCGGTGTTCCATTACCCATTTACACACACACACACACACACAGAGACAGAGAGAGAGATGGGGTTTGGGATTCTTTTATTATTTTAGGTGTCTTTTTTGTGAAGAAATGTCGAGTGCTGCTTTTGTATGGATATGGTAAATAAAACAGAGTTTGTGTTTTGAGAAAAACCGCCTTAGCCCGGGTTGGCCCGGTATAGGAGTCCAGTGCTCATGGTGACGACCCAATCTTACATACGACTTTGTTTTTGGATTTGGGTGGCTACCAAAAATTAAAAAAAAAAAAATTACATTAAAATTCAAGATTAGAAGATTCATCTTCATTTTAATTTTATTTTGGCAGTTTCAAATCTTGTAATTTTATGATTTGGGCCATTAATTTCAAATCGTATGGCCGAAGAATTCTAGTAATGGGCTACCAAGTGGAAGCGTTGTGATTTATGCTTAACGTTTGGATCTTGCAGCCATATTAAAAAAAAATTAAAGAATTGAAATTGGTAAATTGTAAATTTAAAATAATATTTTGGCATCCTCCACTAAAGGATTGCACCTTAAATAGCTCAATTTCACTTTTTCATTCTCAAAGCTTGTATGTTATTCAATTTCTCCTGTTTAACTTACAAAAGATGAGTTTTCTTCCAAATCCTAGTTATACAAAATAAAGGTAGAACTAATTTCAAAGCACAATAAATATTTGCAATCTCTCCACAATGTCTACTTTATTTCCTTTTATGCCAAACTCTATCAAGTGATATATTTTTTTAATCTAAAACATATTATGTATGTAAAATTTTCATATACTGACATTAAGGCTAGTTACTTATTTATCCTTAATACACCTAAATTCCTTTCATTGTCCACTCAAAAGTATTTTCCTGAATCGGCATATTGCATCAAGTCTAGGAAGATCTTTTGTAATGCCCTTACCCAATGCACTGGATCAAAATCCAATAGATTGGAAGCAGTGCACTGGATTTTGCCCCAGTCGACTAGCTATATTTTGTGCTAGCTCCTTTTGGGCTTAACACACGCCAATTCAGCTCATATACAAACAAATTTGCAGCATTTTAGCTTACTTTAACAATAGATTTTAAAATAGAATAGGGATTTTATGCATACATGAATGTAGGCATTCACACATTAATTGAGAAGTGGGATAGAGACTAATTACATATGGGAGGGAGATTATTCATTAATAGCAATATTGTTAGTTTCTTTCCTACGTGTCTTTCCTACGTGTCAAATGATGAATGAATGCATATATGAATTTTCTACATATTTATATGTATAAAATCCCTATCGTTATATATAGAGAGAAAGAGAGCAGAGATTGGAAGCCAAATCTTTGAAATTTTGAGGTTGCATAGTCATTTTTTAGGCTAAATACGACTACTATGCTACATTATAGGCAATTTGATAGGTATAGCTCATTTTCCATTTGAAAAAATAGCAGAATTTCTCTTCTACTCTGTCTAATTGGTACATTTGGTCTCATGTAAGCCTCAATTGTGTTATTCTCCATACCTTTCGTGTAGAAATTTCCATTTTCGGGGAAATTTCTAGTACTTTTATAATAGGGCAGCCAAGACAAACTACTTTTCATTCCTTTTTAGTATTTTCGCTATACTCCCTTAAAAGTACGAGTTATGTATGGGTACTAGGGTTGTTGCATCTCGAAATCATGTACGACCAGGGAATACGAGTCCATTCCTTTTTTTTAAAACAAAGGAAACAAAAAATATATTTATAGTTTGAAAGAAAGAAAATAAAAAAATGGGATTTCTTCTATTTCGCTTCTTTCGCTTCTCATTCTACAGCATTTCCTAATATCAGAGTACGCATAAAGAAAAACTACATTGTAGCCTGCATATCAACGCATAAGTAAACATCATATTTACACAATAATAAAGCAAGTTGCTTGCTTGATAAACTGTGACGTCCCTGAAATTTTCACATTTATTTCGTTAGTTCTAATATGACTACAATTATATTAGTCTTCCTTGCAATTATATTGTAGTCGGGCCATGCATTGCTATTTTTTTTATTGGAATATTTAGAGCATTCTTACATTCGGATTTTTTTTCATAGCCATGCATGACATATCGAGTTTCAGGTTTTGGGCTATGAATTATTTTCGAGCATATTTTATATCGAGATTTTTGTTTGAGATCATACCAGCTTTATGACTATTTTATTTCAAGTTTATAATGCCATTTTTTTTATACACAAGTTATAAGCTTGTGTTCATATTGATTCGTGGAGTAATTTCATTTCGAGATTTACATACTTGTAAATTCATAGCATGATATATGCATATTTATCATATGTGTTTCGTATTTATCGGGACATGTTTGTACGGGATTTGCGTGATTAGCAATACGACGTTCATAGCGTATTAAGCTTTCTTATGGTTGTTTTCCTTGTTGACCGTGTATGTGGTACAGTATATCTATTTTATATTTAGATGAAAATGACATATATACATATGTGTCCTAATATGTACCAATGGGAAAATGACATTTAATCTTTGGACTTTTTGCCTTAAACTTTACAATGGCAATCAAGCAAAGACAAACCAAACCCATTTATCTTATTTCCATTCTAAGCCATGGCAAAAACAAGCCATTTAAAGTGTTCATACTCCTTTTTTTTCTCTATTTGCAACTCACGACACTTAGAGAAAAAAAAAACGCAACATACCTCCCTTGCTTTCTTATATTTTGGGGTTGATCCGACAAAACGACTTATAGATTAAGAGTTTACGTGTTCTCATGAGTCTTTTGAGGTATATTTTATAAACTCTTATGTTAATTTATGATGCCTAGGTTTCTGTGCCTTACCCACACATGAAAATAAACTTTGTAATCGTATTTATTTGCATGTTCTACAAATTTTCTTATATAGGTGCGACGTTTAAAACATGTATCTTATAGATCAAACCCGGGCTTGAGTTGGCTGATTTTTTTGGGGCTTTTTGGTCATGCCATTTTCTTTGCATTCGGGAG
>MKEJ01042395.1:0-11326 GCA_001753735.1 Embelia ribes | reverse complement strand
CCTTATCCAAAAAAAAAAATACACAAGTCTTAGTAGCATTTGGCTCTCCTTACCCAGGAATCCTGGTTCGGACCCTGTCCATCAAAGAGGGAAGAGAGGACTAAACTTTTAGACGTTCGTTGGTAAAATAAATAAACGTAAAAGTGTATCTTGAATAAAAAGGTTATTATTTAATTAGAAATACTCAATGAGTGACAGATCTAATCGCTTAAAATATGTCAATCAGAAAATGATTATTTTAATTAATATTTAAACAATATTTTATGCACCTCTTGAGATTTGAAAAGGGGATGAGACTCTCAAATTTCTAGAGTCTTATAGTCGTGATTTGAGATAATTAGATAGTAAGTTCAATTAAATATTTTTGTTATGAACATATTATTGAAATAAAAGTACCTCTTATATATCTTTGTTATTTTTCTCCCCCGTATATAATTATTTAAGCATGACATGAATAAATTTTTATAAGATAACTAATGATATGATTTTTTTCTTTAAAAAAAAAAAAAAAAGTAACAATGAGAATTGTTTGTCAATCGCCTCTAATTACACTTGTAAAATATCCATCCGGAGAGCAGTAGCTTATCGCTACTAGTAACAATAAAAAGAAAATTTTTAAATTAGGTAACGTATACGCGGACATCTTGTTCATGTGAGTAATTATAGTATTCATTGTTTTTAGTATGATTATGGCATACACGTATCCAAAATAAACAACTTAGATGTCACAATGGCACGAATGACAACCCTCATTAATCTCTAACTCAATGTATCTCATAATATGAAACTCTGAGTTTGCCATCGTCATATTGACTTTATCAAATTGTCATTATGGCATGTCGTAGTTTCCTTTACAAAATGAGCATGTTGTTAGGTGGTATTCTATTTCTATTCCTCGAAAAACAAGTCCAATCCAGAGCACCCCTTCGTAAGCTTCCCCACCGCCTATAAAACATGAGTATAACATTTTTTCAATCGGTTGATTGATTTTTAGTTCATACCTTATTTTCTTACCAAACGCAGCTCCAAATTCCAAACTATTTTGAAATGATGCAAACAAGCACAGCCAATGATACAGTTGCATAACCTAGCAGACCAAGAAATAAAAAGGACAATAAATTTTCATTATTATTTTTCTGAAGATGCTTAATTCGATCATTCTTGATGTGACCGAGCAATTGTAGTCGTCCATCACACGTTATGCATGCCAAAAAAGAAACACGACTATGCCTAGTACTCGCCCTATTTAAGCGTTGTCATGCTGGCCCGAAGTGACTCATCAAAGTTTCACATCATTTTTGTTTCTTGAGAATAATCAATGTTTCAATTATTGGTTATTATTTGCATGTTATTGCCGTGTGGGTAATTAATTTTGATCACGAATGCTTGTTGATGCTTAATTAAGCTATCTGTAATTTTTTATCTTAGAAGTGTAACTTGTAACCCAACAGCTAGTAAAATAACCAACATGAATATTGTCATCAAAATATTCATGTTTCTTGTGGATTAAGCAATAGAAATTTATATATATCAAATAATAGAGTATTCAGTTCTCTCCATTTTCCGTTGGAATATAAGCCTTTAGCAACAATATTTTGCCCTCATCTTGAATTAATTTCAAAATATTCTATCTTTTTGTGTGTGTGAGAAACTTCAATTTTCTTCCAAAATAAAATACAACTATCGAAAATAACTTCCTTCAACTTTCTAAAATCGAGGTTTGTGGGTAATTTTAGAAATATGATTAATGTGCTTGCGCATTCTTGCATATTTACGAAAAGCAGAAAAAAACTCGCAATGAAAAAATTATTATTACTATCTTTCGGGTTAGACGCCACATTAATTTGATGAACATGATTTTAGTGTTGTCTGTGTACATACATTAGTCATTTCAATTATCTTATCTAACAAGCAAATGAGATTTTAATAATTGCTCTCGTTAAAGATGTCAGCCAACTTAATACATAAGACATATCCATTGTAAGGATCAAAATATATACATATCATATGGATACAGATTTTATACATACAAATATATATATATAATTTTTATACGTACCTTTATTTATGATTTGATATGTAAGAGAGTGACTATTAATTTTGATTTTTAATATGTTAATGTTATTTCTCTCTCTCTCGCATGTTAATTCCTGAATAATTATATATTACAAAATACTATATATTTATATGTATAAAATCTAAATTTTATGCATATTTACCATTCCGACGTAGTCTAGAAGGTGTAGAAAAGTAAAAGTACCTTAGTCTCAGTAGGCAAAAAAGATGTGGATTAGTTTGACACTTTTTAAATCCTGCAGATTAGTTTAAAATATTTTTTCTTCTTCCTAGTTACTCAGATTAGTCGTTACGGACATGTATTCGTTCCTAGTCAATGACCCATATAATAAAAATATGTTTAGATTCATATATGACCAATATTTACTTAAATAAAAAAAATCCCTTCTTCTGGAAGTGTAGTTTTCAACTTGGATAATCTTTTTTTCTTAAATATATATATATAATGACTTGCAAGACTTATACACTGATCTAGTCATATGGTCCCTTTTGATTAGACGCTTGACATTATAATTAATTTTGGTAAACAAAGATAGTTTTGCATCTAGTTCTTCTATAGTTTGATTAATTTTTACGTATCGTTTTAATTTTATAACAACTGTGTTTGACGTAAATGTAAACTCATGATCAGTACTGATGAGTTGTCATCATTATATAATATTCGATTTGACAAAAAGATCTTAAAAAGCTAGATACCAAAAAAAAAAAAAAAAATCGATTTGTTATAAAATTTATTGGACGACATGACAAAATTTTAATTTATTTTCTTATAAAAATATTTATTTGGTTTAATTAGCAACACCTTTGCTTGTACAATAGATTAGAAACCGTGTCTTGCTAAAATGATTATTGATTTGTTCAAGCAAAAAACTACAGCTCATGAACCAAATCGGTTTTGGTAAGTTCATTGCAATACACACTTCTTTCTGTTTCTATATCCTGAATATATATATATATATATATATATATATATATACACACTAATTTAACTGAAAGTGAAGAATATCATGGTACTAGTACATGTCATTTTCAAGTGGTAATTAGACTACTTAATCAATTAATATAAATATCTAATGCATAACGGGTTAACAGATATGCTCCAATTTATTTACTTTGAAAAGCAATAAAATAAGTTTTGCTTTTTCTTACGTTAGGATTTGTTAGAAAATGGTGAAGTGTGGGAGTGATTAACTTAAGTTGGTACTTCAAGTACAAAACAAAGTTAGGGTCTCTCTCAGCATCTCCCGAGCCAGTAGCGACGACCAGTGGCAGATTTAAAATTGTTTGATAGAGGCCAAAATCTTAAATATATTTATTTTACATGTTAGGAAATCTCATATTAGTAGAAAATTTGTGAAATAAAAATGAAGTTGCTCCAATTGCTAGTTATAATTCGACTTACTAAGAAGACGTTTGCTCCTTCCCATTTCTAATAAATCATTTTGCTCAAGGGTGAAAATAAATCATTATGCTTAAGGGTGAAAATAAAATTATGGCCCGAAGGTGGTAAATTATGGCCTTAAGGTGGTAATAGTAGCTATTGAAGAACGAGATTTCGTTGTGGGAAAAATTAATTTTATACTTTTTTTCTGGTGAACCCATGTCTTATATTGACATTATTTGTGTTTTTCCTGTATAAACTATACTGTAAGACCACTCAAATATAATTTTACCGGAAAACAGACTATAATTAACTTAAACCACAATACTAGTTTATAGACAGGCTTAAATGTTAAGTTTAGACTAAAATGTTTCATTGTTAGACCGTCACCCTATATTATTTAAATTATTAATGCTTTCATTTCCATGCTAGTCCAATCGTTAGACTTTAGAACGGCAGAGTAATATCCTATAACGTTACTATGCATATTGTACAACAAAGATTGCACAAAAATAAACTGTGTGGATTGTTCCATAATGATCATCGATGCAGCGTAGAGTACACGTCTCAAGCGCCACAATGCACCACGGGCGTTGACGTCATGTTCATTATAAATCGTACTTCGTGCATATACAATCAACACAAATCTAATATCTAAAGTCGTCATTGGTTAAATAATTTGCCGCTCTCTAAATTTGATGCAACACAAACTAGATATTATGTGATGGTAGGTTGGTCCAAGTGTATCGACAACTTTTCTAATCACCTTGTATGTGATAAATATTTGTGATTTTTCTAGGAGAAATAATTTGAATGCCAACTTTTCTTGGGCTTAATTTTCTTGGGTTTTATAAAAATTCCGAAAACAAAGTATTTGGGCTTGTTGCTGGTGTTTGTTAATCGTGTGAAGATCAATGTTGTTAGGCCTACTTGTTAATCTTTTTTAGTTCAATGCTGCCAGGCACTTGAGCCGAAATCTATCGCAATCATCGAAAATAATTCATTAATGCTCCATTTGATGCTAAGATTTTTCGTATAAAAATATGACGGGAAAACAATTATTAGTCTTGCATCCTTGACTTTTTTTTAATATAGTCTCCTTTTGTTATATTTTTTTGTGAGGAATCATTGAACTAAACAAAACACAACTGTTGGCAATAAATAAAAATATTTTCGATTCTCTAAGTTTCAATAAGTTCTTAAGATGATTTTAAAGCATGTTTGTTTGGAGTGTCGTACTTTGAAAAATGTTTAGTTTTTAGAAACCTCCTGAGCAAAAAAGTTTGGGAAACTCGATAGAATTATAGAAATCCGATGGAGATTGGAATTTTTCTAATCCCAAGGGGTGTGAAAGCAATTTATCTAAAAATCTAACAACCCTATCCCAAGCTCATTTCTCCTCCAACTACTTGTGCACATGATTTATCTTTCTCTATTTTTCCTATCTCTAAAATATAGGAGCCAACATGAGCACATTGCCCTTTTCCCATGTCCATAGCTCTCACCATAACTACTATGCTCCCAAAATTAGAAAGCAACTAGATACAATATCTTCTTCAAGTAGTGTAAAAATCTCAAGCTATGATCACAAGCAGTTAGCAGATGGAGAACAAGCTAGTAATGTGTTGAGAAGAAGAGAAGCTGTTGGGATAGGCATTTGTGTTAGTCTGTTTGATGTCGTTTCTCGACAAGTAGCGTTAGCGGCCGAAGCGGCGGCTCCTCCGTGTGAGCTGGCGGTGGCTCCTTCCGGGCTGGGTTACTGTGACAAGGTTGTCGGGACTGGTCCTGAGGCTGCCAAAGGCCAATTGATTAAGGTCTCTCTCTACTTAGAGAGAAAATATATTCTTTTAAGAGTAATGATATACATACCGATAATTATTATGTAGAAAAGATGTGCAAACACCCATAAGTTAAATACGCATAATCGCATTCTAAATTCTGAAAATTTGTGGACTAAGAAGTAGACAATTCTACAGAGTTCATAACCTAGCGTAAAGTCATGTGATTTGACCCACTATACACCCTGCGAAGCATGAATCGGATCCCTAGCTCTTGTATTTATCTTGAGAGTAATGATAAAAGGAAAATTTTCTTTTGTTTGGGCAGAGACACTCTTGTGGAAACATTTTACAAGTTCTTGTTGTGTTTAAGAACATAACAAAATCTTAATGCAACATAAACGTCGTTAAATCTTAGTTCTGAATTAGCAAAACAAGAGACAATTGCAACGTAACAGTTATCGTTCTGCGGTGATTTTGGAACTGCTTTTTAAACATCTTCTTGCCATTTGTTCGAAAGGCTAAGAGAGCTGTGTACATATGTATAGATTATATATTGTACCTGTGTTTGTTGATGAAAGATTGATAGAGGAAAGCAAATTAACATTGCAGGCACATTACGTTGGGAAATTGGAGAACGGGACGGTGTTCGATAGCAGTTACAATCGTGGGAAGCCTCTCACTTTTCGCATCGGTGTTGGCGAGGTATACTCACTCTCTCAATCTTCCCGGATCTTTTACATGTTTGATGGATTAGTTTCTAACATAGGTTTCGGGGAAAAACAGTTAAAAAGACTCACTTTTATACGGTTCCGAAAAGTTGTTTTCATTAGCATCAGAAAAATACTTTTTAAAAGTGTTATTTCCTTTACTCCCTATTTTAACTTGTGCAATTTACAGGTAATTAAAGGTTGGGATCAGGGTATACTAGGTGGCGACGGAGTTCCTCCAATGCTAGCTGGTATCTACACTGTACTGAACTCGTTGACTTTATTTGGCTGCAGTTTTTAAGTTACATAGTTGTATTATTTAATAAGAATAAAACTTTATTTATGCAACTGAAAAATAGCTCAAGACCACAATAAAAAAAAAAATCTCTTGCTAAAAGCTGAATACTGACTTATAAGCTAATAAGGAAACAAATACTCAAAAGGCACAACCAAACAAGCTCTTAACAGGCAATTCAAGTGGATCACTTCATTATAAGTTTTGATCTTATTTCATATGGATTTACCTTAAAAGGAGGAAAAAGAAGGCTATTGCTTCCTCCAGAACTCGCTTATGGCATGAGAGGAGCTGGGTGCCGAGGAGGTACGCCATTTAGTATTTATTTTTAAATAATGTATCGATATTATTTCCCTCCAGATGCATAATTATGCAATTTCCTCGTGAAAATTTCGCATGATATTGCAGGTTCTTGTATTATTCCTCCTGACTCGGTTCTTCTATTTGACGTGGAGTTCATTGGCAAGGCATGACAAGTCCTGGATGAAGTTTCTTTTCGTGAAAAAGTATTTGTTCTTCAGCTTTGTATTTCGAGCCCTTCTATATGGCTTATGTATAATGTATGAAAGCAATATATAATGCAATATCGCGATTGGTATTTGGTAGCACACTAAAGACGATTAACTCTGGCTTGGAGCTCCCTTTTTGTAATCTTTTTCCCTTTACTGTTTGTAGATCCAATTGCTAAAAACAGTACTAAGAGTTAATCACATTGTCCAATTTATTACAGTGGATCTTTCATTTTGTAACCGAGTCCTCATTTGGTATGGTGAATGTTTCGCCCATCGTGATATTGACGTGTCTGAGTTGTTCATAAATCGTAATGCATTGGCCTTGTCATTTATCTTGAAGGGAATAACCGTGACTTTTTACACTTTATTAGAATGGATATCATCAATCGATCATAAGATAACTAAAAGTAGAACGTCATCAATTTCAACCTCAGGCAGAAAGTCGTTGGAGCAAACGAGTAATTTATGATAAAATGTAAATTGCGTCCATCCATAATGAAAGTGGATCTCAACATAGATACAAAGCTTCACCGGGATCCCACGAGTTTTCCACGTGAATGAAGCCTGAAACATCACCGTGTTCTCGCGATAAAGCGGAATCAGGGTATTACCTAATATCACTTGTTTTTTTCACGGAACAAATGTTTCTAACTTGAATTTTCACGGTGGAGGGAGTGAGGAGGAAATATGATAAGTTTGTTTGGTTACAACTCTTAGGCGAAAAGGAGATTTTAAGAATTTAAAATAGCAAAAAGTTCAGCTTAAAAGTGGACCAACCAAATACAACCCAATTTTTAAACAAAAAAATTAGAATAATCTTATCATAAAAACTGCAACTAAACAAGCTCATTATTATAATTCCTTTGTGACAGTCATTTTCATTGAACAAAATTAAAATGTTAGGGTTCTAAGTGAAATTCAATAACAATTTGGGGACACATTATATTATTAGAAACCATGAGGTAAGTAGCTGTAATTTTCTCGTCTTTTTCCTCTCAAACGAAACCCTAATTACGGCCACAGAGGAGAGCTAGCAGCCGCAGTCGGGGAATACTGCTCAGGGCGAGAGAGAGAGAGAGAGAGATGGCGAAGTCAATGAGATCGAAGAGAGAGAAGAGGCTGAGGTCAATAAGGAGAGAGATAGTGGAGAAAGAGCCTTTCTACACCAACAAAGAAGCCGCCAAACTCGCCGTTCAGGCCGCTGCCCTTGCTGCCCCTAAACTGCCCGTGCCTCCCCGCAAATCCGACGACAGCCTCATGGACGTCGCCACCACCTCCGCCGCCGCCGCCGGCCACAATATGGGTAACTTCTTTTCTCTATTTTTATTTGGTTTTTATTTTACTCAGTTTGTTTTAGCTAAAGCCACTATTGGGCTTGTCTAGTTGCAGCTTACAAGCTTATGTATTTTTGCTTTAAAGCTGTACAGTGTTTGACTGCAACTGGCCTAAATTAGATTGTTTGTTTTTTTCTCATATAGAAATAAACTAGCTTTATTTGCTTAAAATCTACTACTAAGCAAACCCTAAGTTTTGAAAATTCTATCTGTTCTCTGTTGATATTTTTGAGAATTATATTCTTCAATTACATGCTAAATGGTTTGCTAAAAAAAATTGTAATGCACAAATGACCTGTCTTTATCACCTGTTAATTGTTAATAATTTCTTATGGATGTTTTTATCTGGGATTGTGCCTTTGGATATTCACTTCAGTGCCCTTAAATAGGCCCTATCCCATATTTTAGAGATATAATGCTAGGATATATGTTCCACTAATGTATCTAATGCTATTAATTCCCATGAAAAATTGGGGTCTACTGTGATCATCACTTGAACTAGGGGGTTATTGTTCATCACCCAACTTTATTTTTATGTTCAAAGGAGCTGATGAAGACATTGTTGATAGGGATTAAGATTTAGGAGTTGGTTTTTGTTATACTGGTGGGAAATGCCCTTATTTTTTTATGATAATGCATTGTTCAGTTGTTTTATGCTCTCTGCCCTTTTTTTTGTACTACTGATAGAGATACCTCGATTCCTTCTAACCCCTTTAAACCAAATCCGTTAACCCATCTTTTATGGGTTGCCGCTTTGGATGGAAACCCAATTCCATCCAAATTTACAATAGAAATTAGGCTCGCTTGGTTGCATCTTGCAAGTATAGACATGTAATTTTTTGGTGTAGGTATAAAATTATATTTTTAATTAGTAATTTTTCCCTAAGTCACCTAACCCTGGTTATTGCTTTCGCTCTCGATCCTCGCTCCCGCTCCCGCTCGCACAAATTTTTGAATTACAGGTGTGCGCTCTCCTGCTTCTGTTCCCACTCCTGCTCTGCGATTTTGTGACAGCTTACAACTGTTGTGCTTGTTTGATTGCCAAAAAATTGTCTACTTTTGTATTTTTATTATTAAGTAACAAGTTTTGTTTGGTGCCAAAAAACACATGTTACGTATATTTTTGTGTCAAACAATGTACTCTTTTAAAAGTACGAGCTGAGATGGCAGGAAAATGTTGACTTGTTAATAATTAAATATTCTTTTTTCTCAAAATAAATAAATATTTTTTAAAATAATTAAAATATTAACAGAATATATTAATCAATTTATGTTTATTTAAAAAACAAACTGATCCTTTATAATTGCAAATATTATCTAAAAATGTATGACTTATAAAAAAAAACCCTTCATTTCATATGCTTCTGTACTGAATTAAAAAAAATAATGGTATGGTTAAACGTATAAAAATTTATAAATAAGTATTTATTTCATTGTTTATGAAAGAATTTGCTGTAAGACAATATATACAAGCGGTGGGATGATTATCCATATCATCCATAAATATTCTATAATTTGTTACTTGGATATTTATAACTAATAATAACATCAGTACTAAGCAAGTCCACTTTTAAATCATTATAGCTTGATATATTTTTTTGCTATTATAAGAAACTAATCTTTTGCAGAAATAATAAATTTATCTTTTTAAAAATGGATGTATTCTAAATTAAAAAAAAAAAAATAAAAAATCTTTTTTACTTTCGACATCGGGTGTAATATGAACCGATTATGAAGGTATTAAAACAAGATCGGTTATAGGTAAACCGATCTGGAAACTTTAAATACAACATCAGTTATATTTAACCGATTTGGAATATCAAAACAAGATCGGTTATTGGTGAACCAATCTGGAATATTATCTAACAACGTCGGTTATATTGAACCGATTTTAAATATATACTAACAAGATCGGTTAAATGTGAACTGATCTGAAAACTATTAAACAACGTCAGTTATTTAGATGAATCAATCTTGAAAATATATACAATATCGGTTAGATTTAACCGATTTTGAAATTTCTATATTTCTTCTTCGCGCTCATATCATCCTCTTTCCCTCAGTTCTTTCTCTTACCCTCTCTCTATCCATACTCAAGTCCGAACTAGGCACCTTCTCATCATCCATCCACCACAACTCACTGAGCCAAACCTTAGGATGTCGCACCTCCACTGGTCCGAACTGGTAGTCACCACCTCTGCACTGCCTCATCTCTCTCGCTCAGTCCACTTTCCTTGGGCTTTCCTATTCCGTCAACCATCACAGGTAATAATTTTGTAATCCTAAATTAATTATCCAATTTGATTATGATGAATGACTTACTTATTAAATGAAATCAATCCAGATAAGAATGTATGTATGAACAATTTGATTTGTTTTTAGCTAGATATTAGTTTTGTCTCCCTTTAAAGAGTAGATCTTTGAAACAAGACAAAGTTGTTGCATTCTGGATCGGTCATTAGTATACTTTAATTTTGTTACCCCCTTACCCTAGTAGTCTACTCTACTACTACAAATTGTATCTTACGTCTAAGCTAGCTGTCAATATATAACATACATACGTATTGAAGCTCTAGCTGTTGCGTGCTCTACTACCAATTTGACCTTGTTTAATCTATATATATACATCTTGTATTTTTTGATGATAATTTTTCACTGTTTTAGTTACAGCATGTTAATGTACAACACGATTACTTTTTGCTAGTGAAAATTAGTAGAGTTTGATTTTTTGGACAAATGATTGTGATGGGGTGCGTGCATCTTAGTGCTCATGTTACCATGATTAGAAGTGGTTGTTGGTTTCCCGTTTAAGATTCAATATTGATGAGATTATCTTTTAGTGTTAATAAATTAGCAAAGCCTTAGTTTTCCGTTTGAGATTCAATATTGATGAGTATATGTGTACTTTTTTAAGGTACCACTAATTGTATGCAATCTTGAATTGTCCAAGTTGGATATTTTAGGGAAAAAACTTTTTCTTCATTTGGTTAAAGGTTATTCCTAAATTCTCATATTATATATATGATGAAATTTTGGTTTGATTCATTTCCTTTTGTTCTCCGGGTACATACTTTATCGCGGTGGATATCACCGCGTTCAAGTCGTGTACGTCCAAGACCGATGGAAAATGTTGCCGAAATTTCATCAAGTATGGGCTTGAGGGTTAAAGGACTAACTTTTAACTGAGTGTTGATAAAGATTCTTCTCGAATAGGACAGGGCCATACCCTGTCATAAGAAG